>PVJH01009133.1:43869-80889 GCA_004026705.1 Nesogale talazaci | reverse complement strand
GGGGGGGGGGGTACCAGGAACTGGCTAGTCCGGTCGGAACCCAAGTCTCCCCGCCCCGCGGCCCTGCCTTACGCCTTCTTTCTCGCGTCCGGTCTGGCCCAGCCCCGGAAGCCCCAGACAGGCCCACCATCTCCATGGCCTCGGAGACATCCGTGTACGTGACCTGGATCCCCCGCGGCAATGGCGGCTTCCCGATCCAGTCCTTCCGCGTGGAGTACAAGAAGCTGAAGAAGGTGGGGGACTGGATGCTGGCCACCAGCGCCATCCTCCCCTCCCGGCTCTCGGTGGAGATCACGGGCCTCGAGAAGGGTAAGGCTCCAGCCGGTCCCTGGACCACTGCGGGGTGGGGGAGGCGGGTTCTTCCCTCCACACCGCCTCCATCCGCCATGTTGCTCAGCCGGCTGTGCCTCGGGGTGTGCTGCCCGAGCACCCCCAGTCTCCCCGGCTCCACGCGCTGGCCTCGTGGAGTCTCCGGCTGGCCGGGGTGGGGATCGGACGGAAGGTGCTTGCGGTCCCGGGCTGAGGTCACGTCTCACTCGGCAGGCACCTCCTACAAGTTCCGGGTCAGAGCCCTGAACATGCTCGGGGAGAGCGAGCCCAGCGCCCCCTCCCGGCCGTACGTCGTGTCGGGCTACAGCGGCCGCGTCTACGAGCGGCCCGTGGCCGGCCCCTACATCACCTTCACCGACGCGGTCAACGAGACCACCATCATGCTCAAGTGGATGGTGAGTGGATGGCCCTGCCATGAAGAAGATGGCGCCGGGGGGTGCTGCGGGGGTCGGGCTGGCGCCTCTAGCTAACTTAACTAACCCCCCCCCCCACCCCGCACCCCGGCAGTCGGGCTGTCTGTCGGGTGCACGACTTGGGAGAGCCCACCCCAGGCACCCAGGTGCAGGTGGGGCATGGGGGAGCGTCTCGTTACCTGGAGCTTCGTTCGGTCAGTGGGCTTCCGTTTGTTTACGGGCCTTCACCTGGGAGACCTGAGCCAGTTGCCATGGTGAGGCGTCGCCCACCCTCCTCTCTGCCCTTCCTCCTTTCCTCCATCAGACACCCTACAACAGGGTGCTCCCACTTTCTCAGCATGCGCACCGCTTATAAAATGATCAAGTCAAAATGATCTAACAACTACAAAAAAAATGCAAAACATATCATTTATATGCTACATTTATTCACAAATGCATTGAGAATGCTTTACATGTACAATGTATGTTTATTTACCTTGCATAACCACGAGTCCATAGTGCACAACACAACACAGTGAACTATGTTCGTTTTTTTGTCATGACTTGAGTTGACTCTGACGACCTACCCTGAAAGAAATGTGCCAGGGATGCGTGGTCCAGACAGTAGCTGCTGACAGCCAGCCTCAAGCCCACTACCGAATGACCATCGGTCATGGACGATACTTGGATTTAATGATCTCTCTGTGGGCTGACTCACGTCAATAGGTAGAGCCGAATAATACTGTCGAGGGGGTAGCACATTTTCTCTGAGTTTGGGTCCTTTCCCTCCATGAGTAAGTTCCAGTACTGTTCACGAGCTCTGGACTTCACCTGAATGTGGGTTTGTAGTGTCAAAAGCTCATTTTCCAGTCCAGAAGAGTTCAGGTGAAACTGTGTTGCAATTTTTTTTTGGGGGGGGGGGGGGACATCACTGCCGTCAGGTGGTGGGAGTAGGAGGCCCAGCCTTTGCTCCATGGAGCTGGAATCGAACCTCCATCCCAGTGGGCCGCAGTCCCGCGCACAACCACTACGCCACCGGGGCTCAGCCCCTGTGTTGCAATTTTTGGTGCAAATGAATCAACCTGAGCATCTTCTGGAAAAGGACAGCACATAAATATAGCGAATGGCTTGAGCAAAGAAAAGTCCTAAAAGCATTTAGCTTAGCTTCTCAGTTTTGCCACAGTTGTTTGCACATGTGTCTGACACTTAAGATTTCATCTGATTGGCTGTGCTGTATATCAATTAAGTGATGGGCTTGATGAAAGGCTTACGTCTATTTTTAAAATGCCATACGATCTGCCCACACTACATTTGCGATTGACTAGTAGATCGATGTAGTGAGCACCCCTGGCCTACACCGTAGCTTGCAGACCCGCACCCTTACCAAGCTCTCAACGCTTTAGAGCAGTTCTCAACCTTCCTAATGTCTCAACCCTTTAATATAGTTAGTTCCTCATGTTGTGGTGACCCTCGGCCATAAAACTGTTTTCATTGCTACTTCATAACTGTAATTTTGCTACTGTTATAAATTGTAATGTAAATACCTGCTATGCAGGATGTATTTTCAGTGTTACAAATTGAACATAATTAAAGCATCCATATTAAGTTCCCATGATACATATATTTTTTTGCAGTAGTTCAGCAGTTCTCAACCTGTGGGTCATTACCCCTTTGAAGGTCAAACGAACCTGTCACAGGAGTTGCCCAATTCTCGTAATAGTAGCAAATTTATAGTTATGAAGTAGCAATGAAATAATTTTATAGTTGGGGGAACTACTGCAAGAGTTCATGATTTTACAGCACATGGTTTTACATTTACCCATAATTATAATTCATGAAGTATTGTCTTACCTCCAATACTGCTTTTAACAGAGTAGCTGCTCTCAGCGCAGTAGCTGCTTTTACACAGTAGCTGCCCTCTACACGTGCGTGACTGGTCCGCATAAGTACATTATGATGCCAACTCCATCACATACACCTGCATTTGTATGGGATGTACATGATGGGATTGACATGATGATGTCTTCATGCCCGGTACTCATATGTGGGAGTATGTGCATGTGGGTGGACCCACCTAGAGACGGATAGAGGAGTGGTGCCTTGGTTCTTAAAATCATTGGAAATATGTGATTTCCCATGATCTTAGACAACCCCTGTGCAAGGGTCATTCAACCCCCAAAGGGTTGTGACGCACAGGTTGAGAACCACCGGTTTAGAGGAGCTTACATCTTTGGAGAAAGGGGAATGGGCATCTTGTCTCCTGAAGTGTGAGGCTGTAAAATCATGGTCTCCAGAGTGCTCCTCATGGGGTTTCTACCCCCCTATCCTCAGCAACTCCCGAGGTGTTTGCAGTCTCCGGAATCCAAACCAAACTCGCTGCCCTGCAGCAGTTTTGTGGATTTCCCAGTCTGTAACTGTTTACAAGAGTAGAAAGCCCAGGCTTTCTCCTGAGGGGCTGCTGGCACTTTCAAACTGCTGACCACAGGGGCTGCAGCCCATTGCATAAGCATCGCCAGGGCTCCTTTCCAGCGCTGAGGCTGCTTTCTCTCCGTTCCCTCCAGTATATCCCAGCCAGCAACAACAACACCCCCATCCACGGCTTCTACATCTATTACCGCCCCACAGACAGTGACAACGACAGCGACTACAAGAAGGACGTGGTGGAAGGTGAGACACCTGTGGGGCGCTCTAGTTTCCTCTGCTGCAAAGGGGGTCTAGGTGTGGAATGAATCCCGGGTGCCGGACCCGGGGCACAGAACACATCCGTGCCCCGTGCCATTGACTCAGACCTGATACGCATGGGGCAACCAAGTTCTTAAACTGGCCTCCTTGCTCCTCACAATGATGGGACAGCAGGAGTTGGGGTGGGCCTTGTCACTGACGGCACCAGATTGCCCCCTGGACCAGGTACAGAGTTCTGTGTGTCTGACCGTGAGCTTGGGGCCAGGCACACCAGAGCTGGGTCACTGTGTGTGACCCTGCCTGCCCCTCTCTCTGCAGGGGATAGGTACTGGCACTCTATCAGCCACCTGCAGCCGGAGACCTCCTACGACATTAAGATGCAGTGCTTCAACGAAGGCGGGGAGAGCGAGTTCAGCAACGTGATGATCTGTGAAACCAAAGGTAGGGGCCCTGCCCCGCCCCACCCTCGCTGACACACGAGTACACAGCCTCATGCCCGCCGCCACGCTGGCCAGCCGTGCCCGTGGAAGCACGTAGTGTCAAGAGTTGCCCCGGACCTGTCACTTTGGGAATGCTTCTCCTTGGCCTGCTTCTAAGATTAAGCTGGAGGAGGTGACTGTGGAAGAGACCCGGTGTCACCACGTGTCCCAGTGCACTCTGAGCCCCCAGTCACTTCAGGGGGCCAACGTCCCTGGTGATGCCTTCCCAGGAAGATGAGCCCTGAGGGAGCTCTGGTCTGCCTTGTCCCCACCGCTATCGAGTTGATTCTGAATCCTTGAGGACAGTAGTCCTGGGCCTTTGGGGTTCCCTCGTCTTTCAATCTTGAGGGGAGCAGGCAGCCCCAGCTTTCCCCTTGAACTCTCCCATCGGTCTCCTTAAAGCCTGCCGCGTTGCCGTGAGTCAGAATGGACATTGAGGAAGCAGGGCAGCCTAAACCCCTCAGGACAGCTGTAAGCGACCCTTATAGCCTCAAGGAAACTCGTGTGTGGACTCATCCATGAATGCTTGGCCCCTTTCCGGAAGCTGGGGACTGTGTGTCTGAAAGGACTTTACCCCGATCGTGACGCGTGGCACTTCCCTGGGTGGGTGTACTCAACCTGCCTGCAGCCCCATTCCATCTGGACGAGAGTGAGCATCAGGAAATGACAGGCTGGGCAAAGACCACACAGCCACGGAATGGTGGAACAGGTGTTGGGCCAGGTTCTTCTAACGAAGCCCACTCCAAAACACCAAACTCGGCCACAGCGTTGCTGCCGACTTACAGCAACCAACCAGGACAGGCAGAACTGCCACCAAGAGTTCCCGAGGCTCTCTGTGGGAGAAGAAAGCCCCGTCTCCTCCGGCCGAATAGCCCCACCCATCACCACTGTGTCACCAGGGCCCCTTCCTCCACACGGGGACACACTACACATGCCCACAGAGCAGCCTGTTAATACGTGTGCATCTTCAGTAGATAGTGCCCTATTTTGAAGCTAGGGCAAGTGAGATCCAGCAGATCAGCCAGTGGCAAAGAACACAAGGTCCGGCGGGGCCATCAGAAAGCAGTGCTGCCTTTGATGCCATGTCCTGGTGCGGGGACAGGGACGTGCTCTCTTGGGCACAGCACTGCCCTCAGTTGCTCACTTAGCCAGCGCTGGCCACTACCGCCCTTGTGGACCACCTGCCCTCGGCCCTTATGTCCAGTGACGACTTGTATCAACTATTGCAGAGAAGAAACCTTGGCTCTGGTCTTCTAAAGGGTTACAATGTAGGGTCCCAAACGTACCGGGGGGACCACCCCCTTTTGAGGGGAAAAAAAACAAAACCAAAATAGTTCCCCCTTAGCAAGTCACACCCTTTGTACCAAAGCCGATCATCCAGGCAGCCCCTGTTGGATCATTATAGAACCATTCCCCACCCCCACCCCACGGGTGGTAATCACCCCTTTGCGACATACCAGATTTGATCTTCAGACGGGCATGAGGGCATGGCTGAGGAGACAGGGCAAGCCTGGCAGTAGTTCTCGATGGTGGGCCCCACGGTACCAAAAAAGAGCTCTACAAGTGGAAGGGGCCCAGCAGGAAACACCCTACTTGTGGGCTTCCGGGCATCAAGGACCTGGGAGGTACTAGGCAGCAGGAGCCCCTCAAGTCTGTGAGGCAGGGAGGGGCATCGTTGGATTTGACCATCCAACTAGGAATGTGTTTAGGGAACTGGAGCCTCAAAGTATGGGGTCAGGAGACCGCTAGAGTGCGGGGCCTGAGAGCACATGAGAGGGTCAGAGGCTACCTGGAAGTTTTGAGCTACAGAGGGGATGGGCCTGCCCGATGTTGCTGTGAATTGACACTCGAAGGGCCAGGAAAAGGATTTCCTGAGAACGGGATAGATGAGATCACTTGGAAACACGCTGAGGCTCTAGTTCTTCTGGGATGGTAAACTGACAATGTCCCATGCAGATTTGGGTGTCGGTCTGGGAGTGGGGGTGGGGGGGTGGCTCTGGGCCGGGCAGGACTGGGAGTTCCTCGGAGATTGGTGCAGGGGTGGGGGCAGGAAGATTGTGCAGAGAAGTGGCAGCTGGAAGAGGAGCCAGGGAGACATGCCCTCCCACCCACCTCCAGACTAGGAGAGCTGCCAAAGGGAGATCAGGGAGAGCCTTCCTCAGGGAGGTAGTGGGGAAACCGGGATGCAGTAGCAGCCAGAGGGGGAAGAGGGTCAGGAAAGGGAGAATGGAATGAACCATGTCAGAAGCTTCCTAGTAATGGCAAAGCCCAGGTGAGAAGCACTCACCTTTTGCCCTTGACTGGGTGGTTTGCTACTTACTTCATCAGTTGCTGTCAATGAGACCCCAAACCCCAGAGGCTGCCTGTGTGTCAAAAGGAGCACCATGCTCCAGGTGTGTGTGTGTGTGTGTGTCAATGGCTGAGATTCCAGGACGACAGTGGTTCTCAACCTTCCTCATGCCATGACCCTTTCATAGAGTTGCTCATGGTGTGGTGTCCCCCAATCAAAATTCTTTTCGTCGCTACTTCCTCAGTGTCATTTTGCAATTGTTATGAATCGGGCTACCCCTGTGATAGGGTTGTTTGACCCCCACAGGGGTCATGACCCACAGGTTGAGAACCGCTGCAGTAGGAGCTCACCAGGCCTTTCATCAGAGGCACCTCTAGGTAGGCTCGAGCCTCCAACCTTCCCGTTAGCAGCTGAGCACATTTATTGTTCGCAACCCCCAGGTCTGTGTGTGTTTTAGTGAGCCCTCCCCCCTCCACTTTGTAAGTCATAGTCCCCTCATGCCTCAGACTCCATCAGGTGTGCAAGAATTCATTTGTTGATAAATTCATCCATTCCCAGTGCTTTCTCCTGAATGGGCTACCAGCTGTAGTCTCAAAAGATCTTAGGTCTAAAGACCTGGTTCCAGCCAGTGCCTGGCTCACAGATGCGTCAGGTTCTATTCTGAAACACAAGGCTCGGGCCACCTCAACAGTGCCAAATTTCACCCGAGAGGCAGGTGTCCAGCTGAGTGTGGACACCGTGTTAGTCAATGACTCTGAGAGCGCCCACCTTGCGTGTTTGACCCATGTCCCACACCCGTGTAATACCACCCGCTCCACACCCCACACACCCTCTTTTTCTTTTGCTGTGAAGGAAATGTTAGCTCGCTGTTGAAGGGAGTTTTCTCTCTGATTACAGCTCGCAAGTCTTCTGCTCAGCCTGGTCGCCGCCCACCCCCAACACTGGCCTCGCCGCAGCCGCCGCCCCCTGAGACCCTAGAGCGGCCCATGGGCACGGGGGCCATCGTGGCCCGCTCCAGCGACTTGCCCTACCTGATCGTGGGTGTGGTCCTGGGCTCCATCGTCCTCATCATCGTTGCCTTCATCCCCTTCTGCCTGTGGAGGGCCTGGTCTAAGCAAAGTGAGTGAGCGCCCCTTGTGGACATGGAGGGAGCTGGCCCAGGAGGGCAGCACCCCCCAGGACGGGCCAGCTGTACCACGCTCAAAGGACCCAAGCTTCTGAGCAAACCACGAGCCTGGCCCTCCCTCGCCAGCTCACCAGCCTTGGCCGAAGGATCGTCTGGGCATGTGGGAGCTCAGCTCTTCTCCGGCTGCTCCTACTCTGATGTCTGAAGCCACTTTGCTGACCACACGTTCATACTCAAGTGGGCCCTGCCTGTCCCTCTACGTGCTTCCTGCTTGCTCTCTGGTTCCAGGGCTGCTCTGAGCCTTCCTCTGACCCTGGATTAATCTCTTAAGTGCTACTTCCTGCCTCAGATGGCGACTTCTCAGGTTGACCCACTTTGTCTCTTGATCCCGCTGTCAGACAAAGGTCTTGTATTATAGCTGCTCACCTATATACCCCCTGCCGCCAGCGGGTGGGGGGCCGGGGAAAGAAGTCACTGATGGGAAGAACAATCTCCCCCCCTTCTGCACAGCCAACTCCTCACCAATCTCATTTGCCCCCGTGTGGTCGGGAGCCCCCTAGCATGTGTGGGGCTTCCGCAAGCCGTTCCCACCTCCTTTGCCTCACCATCCTGTCCCCTTGTCTCTGCAGAGCACACCACCGACCTGGCCTTCCCTCGAAGTGCCCTCCTCCCTTCCTCCTGCCAGTATACCATGGTGCCCCTGGGAGGACGGCCTGGCCACCGGGATGACGGGCAGCCCTACCTCAATGGGCGGGGCTGTGCCAACGGGATGCACATGCCCAGGAGCTGCCCCCCTGCTGCCATGGGCTACCCCGGCCTGAGCCCTCCACAGTACTGCCCCCGAGAGCTCCAGCAGGTAAAGGCCTTGTGGGTGCGTGGGCAGCGGGTCTGGGGTGCGCAGGAGAGAGTGGTCCACACCCACATCCACCCTGCCAGACTCGAATCATGGGCCTCGAGACCAGGGACTGGGTCAGCGAGTTGAGACCCTGGGGTGACTTTGTCCTTCGTCTTCCTTTTGAACAGCAGGAAGACACCAACAGCCTGCCGAGACAGAGCCTCCTCAGCAATGGGTGCAACCCCCCGCGTCACCATATCGCCAGGTAACCAGCCTGCCCCCCGGTACCAGACCCTCTCTCGTTTGCCCTCCAGCCCAGCTTCCGTCACTGGAAGCCAGAGAACAGCGCTTCTCTGCTCAAAAACCAGTGCCATCGAACCGGTCCCGGCTCCCAGTGGCCTCTCAGACAAAAGAGAACTGCCTCTGGGGGTTTCCAAAACTGTGCTGCTATAGGAGCGAGCCTCCGCTTTCTCCCGCAGCGCGACTGGTGTTCTCAGACTGCTGACCTCGCAGTTAGCCACGCATCATCACTGCACCACCGTGCTTCCCATGCTCATCCCCCGATCGGACAGGACGGTTACGCTAACAGGTGGCTGCTCTATCTGCAGTTACCCTGGGCTACGGGGCATGTGCTGGCTTCTCCTAGCCCTTTCCTCAGCTGGCAGACCAGATGCACCCACATGCCTCTGCCCGCATGCCCTGGGTCCTGGACTGAATGCCCTTGCACCCAGTGAAGGCTTACTCTGGTGGGGTAAAGCGGATGGGGACCAGAATCACCCGTGGAAACGGTGGCACTGTGCCCACTGGTATTCAAAGGGACACAGGCTCATCGCAGCACCCTGATTGGGCCTGGTGCCCTCAGACAGGGAAGCAGTTAGAGGTCTGGAAGGTATAGATACCCTTTGCCCCACCTCCCCCATCGTTCCTTCTGTCTCATTCCACACAGGGCTCCCAAACCTCGCCCCACCGAGGGCTCGTTCATCTACACACTGCCGGAGGACTCCACTCACCAGCGGCTGCAGCCCCATCGGGACTGCTGCCCCCTCCAGGAAGAGCCCAGAGCCGCCCAGGGCCAGTTGGGACTGAGGAGTGCTCCCGAGAGCCCCAGGCTGGAGCCAGCATGGGAGTCCCCATTCCACACAGGTTGGTGGCGGCAACAGAAAGGCTGGGGGTGGCAGGGTGCCCTAAGGAAAGCTTCTGTGACCCAGGCCTGCAAGAAACAAGGCAGCCGGCCACGGTGCTGACACAAAAAGGGAGGGCCATGCAGGGAAGATGGGCACTTTTCCTCATGACTGAAGGCCCGCAGATGGGCAGGATGGAGTTGAGGGGTGCTACTCTAATACTGTTAAGCTGCGGGCCCCCATAACTGAGATTTTTTTTAAAAAGACACCTCCATTTCAGAGCGAGAAGCAGCCCTTCTGGTCTCTGCCATTAACACTCCCCCTCTTCCTATCTCACCCCCCACCCCCCACCCCACACACACACACACTTAGAGGCATTCTCTAATCACTCCAAAATGCTTGGCTTTGTTGGGTCTTGTCTCTTTAATTATGGAATAAGGTTGCATCAATCATTCAGCAGCCAAGTCATAATAACTCTCTCTGCTTCCACAGAACTTGTCTCCACGCTTCGCATGCCACCCCCATCCCACTGTCTTCTTCTGTGCCCGTCCCTTGGGAATCAGAGAGTACTTTGGTCGAGACCCAGGCTGGCCCCAGGATTGGTGTCTGGTTCACACGCTCTCGTGCTGTCCATCTGAGTGCAGATGCAGATCCTGGGGGATTGCATTCTAAATGGCGGGGGGGGGGGGCCTCCAACATCGTGAACAGTGGATGGTATCTGGTGGGGAGTGGGTCTTGCATGCTGCGGAAGCCACACCAACAGAATGGGCCGAGCAGGGCTTCTTTCCATGGGCCTTCACCAGCACCAACCATGCCGGCCAGGCCATTTGTGCCTCCCTGACCCCACCCCCCACCCCAACAGCAGTGCTCAGGCAATTGGTGGCCCTCTCTCCCAACAGGGGGAGAGAAGGTGGTGACGGGCACCTCAATAGTGCATCTGGGCTGTGTAAGCAGCTTCCATCCCCGAGGTCTACCCAGCAGCACCATTGCGGGACAGTCCTGCCTTGGTCTGGACGTTCATGTTCCCCCGCTGTCTCTCCCCACAGGTCCCCCATGCTGCTTGGGCCTCATACCAGTTGAAGAGGTGGATGGTCCTGACTCGTGTCAAGTAGGTGGAGGAGACTGGTGTCCCCAGCGCCCCACGGGGGCCCACAGGAGCCAGGAGCCTGGGCTGCTGCTCTCCCCAGGCCCAGCAGTACACGTGTCTTTTGAAACACCACCCCTTGCAATTTAGATGAAAGCCAGCTTCTCCCAAAAGACTCTCGATTGTTGTGTGTGTGTGTGTTTAAAAAAGAGACAGAGAAAATCAGTATTTATTTTTCTATAATAGCCATATTTATATATTTATGCATGTGTAAATAAATGTATATGTGTCCTTATCATTCTGAAACTTGGGGAATCTTACCCATCGAGGTATGAGAGTAAGAACCAAGAAGTCTCCATAGTAACAGATCAACCAGGACAACCGGAGGCAGGCTGCCCACGAGCCCGACCCCGGAGAGCAAGTCTGCCCTTGGAAGCGCGCAGCTTTCTGGGAGCTGGGAGCCACCCGAGGCCCCCCGGTCACCTGACGGAAGGCAAGCTTTGCCCATGGCACCCTGTCGGTGTTGACCGGGGGAGCACCGATCGGTATCGCCGATGGGACACGGAACAGCCGTGGGCTGGATTTGCTAGCACAGGAAAACATTTCCTCACGAAGCCCATGAGGACAGACTGAGACGTGTACAGTACACTACGCTACGCGTGAACTTTCCAGGATCAATAATCTGTGGCAGCCTATCTCTGTATAAACAAACACTGTCACTTCTAAATAAATGTTTAGTCTTATCACCTTCTGCTCGGTCGTGTATGAGTGCGCATTTTCTTCCAACGCTGGAGCCCAGTGCTTGAGTCATCCTAGAAGACAGACCCCGGCGGTACCTTCAGGTCCAGCAGGAGAGGAGGTCCAGAAGAGGCAGCAGCTGTTTCTCATTGCTTGTGTTTGGAAATAATGCGTGTCGTTTTAATTAAGGCAGAATGCAGTGATGCCTGCTCACACCAATGGGCAATCAGCAAGGAAGGCTGATATGGAGTATTCTCTTCAGAAGTGATGGATGAGGTGCCAGTTGGATCAAAGAAGTGAAACTAGCCCTCTTGATAAAGATGTATATGGGAACAACTAGCCCTGTTTCTATAGGTGTATCTGTGAACAACCAGCCCTCTTTAGATGGGTGTTTCTGTGAACAACTAGCCCTCCTTGGATAGGTGTATCTGTGGAGTAGATGACTTCTCTGGCTAGTTAAATGCTAGCGCTGCCTGTGGACACTCGGGGCCGGATCAGATTTACATCCTTCCAGTGCTCTGTCAGTCAGCAGAGCTTGGTTCACTAGCTGCTTCAAGTTCACTCACTATTGCCCAACCAAAGAATGGACCATGGATGCCAATGTCAGCATAAGTCAGTCAGTCAAAAGATCACATGTGGGGTGGCCTGGACATGGCTGGAGAATGAAGGGTGCAGGGGCAGACAAGGCACAAAGTGAGCAGCTTAAAGACATCGGTGAAGTTGAGGTGGAGGCGAATGGTCACTAGAGCCGCTTAATTCTTAAGTCCTGTCCTCACAGTGAAAAGTTAGATGAGCACAAGCCACAGGGAGCCCCGAGGGTCCCCTCAGGATGCGTGCACCCTCCCTCTGCTGGCCCAAAGAGAGAGAGTATCTGCTGGTCCCTAGACAGAGCTGCTTCCTGTCTCCATCAAACAGCAGAGCCAGAACGCTCATCCAAACACTGTGACTTTCAGGAGCGTTGTTTGAAATGGTGTTTAAGAAATGACGGGGTGCCGGGCACTTGGGAATGGGGGGAAGAGGAAGTGGGTGGGGCTGGGTAGCCACCTGAGACGCAGCCCACACAGAGGGCCCTCTGGCCTCTGTCAGCAGGGTGGGCCAAGATCCTCTGCATTTCCCTGCTCATCTGGGCCCTGGCATCTGAGCTGCAGCTCCCCTACCCCAGTCCCCCAGCCCACAACCCTGCCTTTGGTGCTCCTTCTCTCTTTATTGCCCGCCACACCCCCACCCCTCCACCTACAACGATCTAAGATTCTGTTGAACTTGTGGATCTGGGTGACTTTTGCTGGCATGATCGTGTAAAACCACCTGCTCTCTGCACAGCACTGGGGTCATAACGGCACTGTGATTTCAGCTGTCAATAAAGAAGAAAATCCTGGGCAAGGAGAGGTGCTTTGGAGGCAGGTCAATGAACTCTGGGTAGGGGCCTTAGGCAGCTGCAGGAAAAGGGATGGCGGGGTGGGGGGAGGCATACGGTGGCAGGCAGGCTCTCAACTTTTGCGTCTCAGAGCATGAGGGCGCTGGCCTCTCAGTTTCACTGAATTCTGTACTGCTTTAGATTCGGGTGGAAGGAGTGCTTCTGACGGCCCACACGAGAATTTGTCATTCAAAATCATTCCTATTGAACAGATTGATTCTGTCAGCAACTCAACCTCGGTCAAACTCCATGCCAGCGATTTGATGCTGACCCACAGCGCCCCTAGAGGAGAGGGTAGACCTGTCCCTGTGGGTTTCCAAGACTGCAACTCTTTCCTGGAATAGAGAGCCCGTCTTTCTCCCATGAAGAGGCAGGTGGTTTTAAACTGCTGGCCTGGTGGTTATCAGCCGCCATGTAGCCCATGATGCCAGCTGGGCTCCTCCGTCAGCAGAGGGTACATAGATTCGACATGGAGGGGGGGGGGGGGCGCAGGTGCCAAAACAAAGCACAGAGGTTCCGCCCTTGGCTCAGCACCCTCTTAAGTGTGGGCCTCTTTGTGTCAGGGTGGCCTGAGTGCGAGCCATTCTCAGCCCTGTTCCCCAGGGAGCTGGACTCAGTTTCTTCTTGTCAACCACCAGGACTCTATGATGCTATAGAGACGGGCACAAACCAGCCAAGTTTTATGTACAGTTGTTGCACAGGTCATTCTGTTTGGGCTGATTTTTGCCTCCCACCTTCCAGAAAAGACTGCCTCCTCTAGCCAGTAGGGGGTGATAATGATTTGGTTCAGGGAATGGAAGGCAGTTTTCTGTCTATATCCTTCTGTGAGCGACTCTGGTGGTTGAATATTTTTTGAAGCTAAATTCATCAAAGCCTCAGATGCCCACATGTCCACGATAGGTTCCAAACGAACTCTGGGATCCACGAGAAGTGACAGGTCGCCTCGGTGGTATAGTGATGAATGTCCTGGGCTCTGGGTTGCTTGGCAGCTCAGTTGCCTAGGAGAAAAGGCCTGGCAACCTGCCCCCATAGAGGCTACCAGTCACCCCAAGCCATTTCTGCCCACCGGCAGCCTAGAGTACAGAGTACAACTGCCCAGAGGAGTTCCAGGGCCGTATGCCCTGGATATGTGCTTCATGACAGAAGCACACTCTCACCTCTGCCCCTCACAGTGGCAAGTGGGTTCTAACTGCTGACCTTTTGGTTAGGACAGCTTTACCAACGGTGTCCCCCAAGGCTCTGTCCCATAAAGATCACAGCCTGGGAGACTCCATGGGGGTGATCCTAACCTGTCCCACAGGGTCGCGATACATTTGCGTCAAGTGAACGGCACACGACGCCCGTGAAATATTCATGGTAGTCCAACGCCATTGAGATCCCTCGCGAATGGTTCCAGCCCTGGACCCCAAGGAGTTCGTACGTAGCCCACAAACCAGAAGAACAGCCTTAAACTCGTGGATCGTATAGAATTTTACGTGTGATCCAAAGCAATTGTGTCTGCGCTGTACAAATCAATGTTGTCGCTTCCCTGTCTGACTCTGCCCAGACTGGCGGACTGTTCTGTCAGGGGAGGAGTTGGCAGGACTGAGGGTGATTCAGAAAGCAGGCTCCTTTTCTGCTCTCCACCAGCTCCGTGGAGCAAGCTGCTCTGCAATGTTTGTCAGCGTTTCTTGAACCCCCAGCTCTCAGGTGACAGCTTTACAGACTCAACACTGTCAGAACTCCCATTTGCATTTCTGATTTTCTGATATTGTTGGCTGTTGGCGAAAGAGCTTCCCTCCCCGCCCCGCTTGTGTCTTCCCAGGGAATGTTTTAAAAACACCGAAGTTTATTTTCCAAGGATCAAATGCTTGCAAAAGCAGCTTGCTCAGGGATTGCTGAGGGATGCTTTTCTTTTTCTTTTTCTTTTTTTTTTTTTGCCAATGGCTGAAAATGTAGAGAACTGAAAAATGAATTTTCCTAAAGCCAGACACATTAGATGGTTTTGTTTGTTTCTCTTTTGAGACTTTTTAAATTTCATCTAGAAAATTCCACACATGTCTAAACGGGATCAGTTTCAGAATAAGTAAAGGAGGGTGCTGTCAATACTAGCATAACCAAACCAGGGGAAAATGATTAAAACAGCATGATGAAATCCGGGGTTAGGCTTTTAGAAAAGCAACCGGAAGGCTGCAGGTTACAAGGAAAAACACTTCCTTTGTGTGGATTGTGTATCTAAGAGAAATATTGGATGGATTTGAGAGGGGGGCAAAAGCAAACGTGAAGGTCAATTGGGGAGGGGGCTTTCATTCATCTGGAGGATGAATGGGCGGGAGGACAAGGCCCCCTTTCTTACGAAGCATAGCAATCTCTTCCCTCAGGGCTAAAATCCTTTCTGCTTGGGCTTGGATCAGCTCGGTGACTTTCTCTTTTGCCACAATATCTGCTTTCCGAGGGCCCTGGAAAGCATTGCCCTGTTAAAAGAAGAAAGCTTTCAGCATCATTTGGAAAGTGAAGAACCCCAGTCTTACATACCTGCTAGGACCAGGGGCCTTTTGGTCTATTTACTCTACACTCACTGTCATCACATCAATTCTGACTCACAGCAGCACTTTCAGCCAGCAGAACTACCACCGTCGGCTCCCAAGACTGGGACTACGGAGTAGAAAGCCCCGTCTCTCTACAGAAGGACTGCTGGAAGTATCAAACTGCCAACCTTGCAGTTCAGCAGCCCAACTGGTAACCACTCTGCCATTAGGACGCCTCCTTGCTCATTAATTTAAGGGGCCTAAAATTCCTCCTCTGAAATCTCATCATGAGAAATGTGTCCACGTGGGTTAATGAACAGTTCTTAAAATGCCAGTCTTCACTTCAGTGACTCCCTCTCGTTACTCCACTTCTCTTCCTTTTTTAAAAAATTATTATTATTATTAATAATTATTAAAAATTGTTAATCATTTTATTGGAGGGGGTGCTCTTAACAAATCTTATAACAATCCATCATTCAATTGTATTAAGGACACTTGTACCTAAGTTGCCAATCAACATTTCCAAACCATTTTCTTTCTACTTGAGTCCGTGGTATCAAACTCCTCTTTTTTCCCCAACCTCCCTGGTCCCACCCTCATGAATCCTTAATCAATTATATATTATTATTGTTATTTCATGTCTTACACTATCCATTGTCTCCTTTCACTCACATTTCTGTTATTCCCCCCCTCCAGGGGTGGGGGTGGGACCAAATATCCAAATATCCATGTGAGGGGTTCCCCTCTTCTTCCTACCATCCTCCTACCCTCATGATATCACTACTCCCACTACTGTTCCCAAAGGTTTTATCTGTTCTGAATTCCATGTGTCAAGAGCTCTTATCTGGACTCTTAGGTGTACTCTGGCCTGGCTGGATTTATAAGGTAGACCTGGGTCATGGTGGTAGGGAACTGGCGGAGGAAACATTCAGGAACCAGAGGAATGATGTGTGTTTCCTCAGTGCTATACTGCACCCAGAATGAATGGGCCCTTCGGTTTCTGAGAAGAGCCTGGACCCAGGGTGTGGAACACAGAGGTGGGAAACCCACCTTGTGACTATGGAGGAAATAAACATGAGAGGATCACTGATACTGGCCCTGACTTCATCTCCCTTCAGACTGCTCCTTAAGCGAAGGGGGTGAAAGACCTGATCTTCCTAAACTCCTTTTAGTTACTAGCATTTACGTACATGCCTGATATGCCAACGCAGTCCTGGTCACGAGGGCAGACACTACTGTGAGCACAGGACACATAGTTGAGAATAATCCAGGTATGTTCGGTTCTAAGAAGGAGTGGCTCGAAGCAGGTGGGCATTCATTAAATAAGTATCATTGACCACATACTATCTGTTAATGAGACCCAATAAATAGTTTGTAAGAGCAAGATGAAAGCCATTAAAAAGGAACCGGCACTTTAATAAGGTGGCAGGCATATAGGAGTCTACCGCTGCAGCTGCTGTGGTGCGGTGAATTACGTAATATGGCTCTTCTAGCTGTAGTCTTTGTAACTCCCACTTTATATTTTATTAGGAATATAAAACGCAGATGCCACACTTGTGGAGGTGGGACCATGCAAGTAACACACAAAGATTAAGATGAGGGGCTTTCTCAATTTTGTCATCCTGGCAGGCTTAAGATGAGTTCTCCAAGAGGCAGAAAAGGGGGCTTGCACACCCACCATGAAGCAAGAGCCAGGAGCAAATTGCATCTTTTGGGCCCAAGATCCTAGCGCTGAACCTCCTCTCTCCCGGAGACAGAGTGCTGGGATGCCAGAGTAGGCAGATGGTGAACAGAAGCAGAGAACTAGTGATGGCAACGGAGGCGGGAAAGTCATGTACCTTCAGGTAAGAGGCTTGCTGGAAGAATGGGTGCCTCCCCGGGAGCTAGGTTTGCCAACAGCCAGAGCTAAGCACCTTTGTGTCAAAGATTACTGGAGGCATGGGGGTGCTGTGAGGCATTTAGTGGTAGAGTTAGAAGAGCTTTGTAAGTCTGTCCAAGCAGAGCAGAGGCCAAGTGGGCTCTGAAGAGCTAAGAAGAGACTATCCTGACCAGAGAATTAGATCCTGACTCATTTTAATCCTGATCTATAACCCGTTACTTCTCTTAAAGAAAAACTCCCGTAACTGGGAGTGTGTAATGTGTGAGCTGCGTGTGGCCGGTACAAGCAATGCCCAAACCCAGTAGAAACGTCGTGTGTGCTATGGGAGGGACAGTTGGGGCCATCAGAACTAGTGAAATGGTTGGAGAGTGCAGACTTGTCTTGCTTTTGTCTCGGAGGAATCAACCTGGAGCTGATACTGAGAGTAATTTTCCTCCTTTCCCCTTGTGAAGTACAGGCGATAGAATCCGTCTCTCAGTTCCTCTGTAATGTGGCCGATATCGCTTCAGTGTCCCCAGGCACCTAGCTGGCTTGGAAAGAGTCCGTCCAAGTGCACGGTTTGTTGCCATGGCAGCACTTGATACTGTTGTGGTCATACACCTTGGGCCATCTGCACTCTGACCAAGAGTCTGAAGGAAAGGAACATACCTGCTGGTTCTGTAGCATATTCAATCGAGAATCGAGCTTCTGCTTCTCAATGCATAAATCGTTCATCTGATGGAGCTTTTTGGTGTGTTCTTTAGTCTTCATCATCAGCTCCCATCGCAATTGGGCAATTTTTTCCTACCGGGGGTAGGGGGTGGGAAGAAGATGCAAAATGGGTCAAGTGAACAAGAGAGGGAGCGAGAACAGAACATTGAAATCAGGCGAATGAAGCAACAGACACCAGGGCAAGACAATATAGGAACCCCAAATGAAAATGCCTTCTGAAGCCTGGCATTCAGGCTCATCTCATTAGATCCACTAATCAAAGCAGGCTCAAGGATGAGAGGAGGTGATGAAAAGATAGGTGTGGATAGCATCTCGTTGTGAAAGAAGGAAAGTATGATGCAGACTGGGTACTAGATTATATCACTGAAAAGATTATAAAGCAAGTACGATTCAGACTGGGTACTAGATAATATTATTGGAATTAGGAGAGTTTAAGCAGCAAACATCTATACTTTGCTCTTTCTCTAGTACTGGGCCAGGAGCCTTAAGGCAGCTAGTTTAAAGGGTCAAGCATGTGCACGATAGTTTTCTTTTCTTCTCGAATTGCTGGAACAAAGCATTCTCGAATGCATGTGCTGTGTTCAAAATCCCACTGAGAGGAACTAGTCCTACTGGCATGGAGACTTCTTCCAAAATACAGTGAAAAATCTTTGACTAATGCCACGAGAGGGCATTAATGGGACAGCTCCCTAGTCCTAGTGAGACCAGAGAGGAAGCTAGAGAAGGCATACTAGTTTGTGGGTTCTATGACTTTGGTAAAAGAAGTGGACCACTGACTCATTTCCTGGTTAGGGAAGAACTTGTAGGCAATTAACAAACTTACAAGACCCTACCTGCCAAATAATCCAGGCCTCATTATAAACTGTAGTACTCAGAGATGTTTTCTCATTTCCAGATTCTAACAGCATGCAAACACGAGGTGATAAATACAAGTAGGGCAGTCAGAGTGAAGCAGTTCAATTTTTAACATTTCTATATTGCTGGAGGCCTAAAAATGGAGTTTCTTCATAGTCTTTCATGCAATGTTCTTGTCATAGCTGCATGTAAAACTGTACATCGAAACTCAGGGCTAATCCCTTCACCCAGAGAAATGAGCTCCTCTAAGTAAGTGATATGGGGCCTGAGACGGGCCTATGACCACAGGGTAGTCAAGCAGGGCTGACACACTCCTCCCCCGATGCTGCATGGGAGTTGGCCAGGAACCACTGTATTTTCTTGTTGCCCCTAAGTTTATTCAAGGCCGAGGCACTATCCTCCCCACCCCCCTTACCTCCCACATCTTCATCTCCTTTGCATTCGACAGCTCTTTTCGGAGTTTTCTGATCTTTAGTTCTTCCAGGGTTGTATTGACAGATAGCGTCTGAAGGGCTTCGAGGTCTATCACGCGGCCAAACTTTCTGATCATTAGCTGACAAACGGTTTCATCCATTTCTAAAAGAAGACAGTCACTGCCTTAAGTCTTTCAATGGCTACTTTATCATCACACAGACACCAGTGATAACCATCAAGCTTGATGGGATATCTTTTGTCAGAACAAGGCGAGGGTGTTATGCTACTAAGTGATGTTCCCTCTGGCTTGTGGCTTGCCATTTCGGTATGCTGCCGTTTTATCTGCAAAATCTTCAGAAAACTGACTCTGTTTTAACAACTGGCCTGATAAGTCCTTCCTCTCATGGATTGGGATTTTTTTAAATTTTGTATTATCTTTCTCATTTCTGTTGTAAGAAGAGAGTGGGTGTACACTAATCAAAACAGCCTGGCCTAACAATCAACCCACAGAACAAGGGAACTGGATTGAATTCAGGATGAACTTGCTTATCTAAGGCCAGTGGACTTTTGACACTGGTGCTAAGTGCATTCATGGGGAAAGAACTATGTTTCAGTAAATGGGAAATCAGCTCTCCACACGCAGGAAGCTTACACCTACACAAGAGCACACTAAAAATGGGGCAAAGAGCTAACTTTGCAAACTGGGGCCATACAATTCTTAGAGAATAAGCATGAGTAATGCTCTCAAAACTAGCTTTCAAAGGTGGATCAGCTAATATAATAGCAAGGGCACAAACTACTAAAGACAAAATAAGTGAAATAAAAATATTAATAAATACATTTTAAGTAAAAAAATAATTGTTTTATCAAACAACTTCACCAAAAAATGAAAAGGCAATTTATGGGCTAGGAGAATACCTTTTGAAACCATATAGGTAACAAGAATCTCTTAACTAAAATATACGTAAAATGGGCAAGGGACTTGAATAGACATTTCACCAAACAGGACATTCTAAGGGCTTCTGAAACACACAAAAAGATACTTAGTATGATCAGCTATGAGATAACATTTCACTCTCACTAGGATGGCTAAGAACACAGAAAATAACAAAAGTTGGCAAGGAACGAGGGCAATTGGGAACTTCATTCACTGCTGGAGTGAATGCCAAATAGGACAGCCATCACGGAAAGCATTATGGTGGTTCCTCAAAAAACTCAAAATAGAACTACCATATGACCCAGCAATTCCACTCCTAGAAATAGACCCCAGAGCAAAGACTCAAAAAGGAGGCCTGGATACCAATGTCAATTGCAGCACAACACACAAGAGCCCAAATGTGGACACAACCTAAATGCTCATGAACAAAACACCATGCATGCATGCATTTGAATACCACTCGGCCGACAGGAGAAATGCAACCTTGATACATGCCACAGTTCAGGGGAAGCTTAAAGACATTCTAGTGAGCAAAAAGCCAACCACAAAGGAGCAAAGAGTGTATGGCCTTGGTTATATAAGAAGGCAAGGGGCTGTGCCCCAGTGGCATAGTGGTTGTGTGCAGGACTGTGGCCCACAGGGTTGGCGGTTCAAATCTAGCAACAGCTCTCCAGGAGCAAAGCTGGGCTTCCTACTCCCACCAGGGCAGTGATGCACCCCCCCCCCAAATAAGAAGGCAAGAAGGGGGGGCAAGCAGAGAGAGACTACAGTGCATTCATGGTGGCCACAGAATGGAAAGAGGGAGGTAGCAGGCACGGAGAAAGCACACTGCTTAAGAGCAGGGCCATCCAGCTGGTTATTATACTGGCTCTCAATAAGTTACATACCTGTCAAACACTGAATTGGTCCAAGTTGTGTCATAGATATTGTTTCAACAATGACAGAACAAAGAAGAAAAGAATCGCTGCTGAGGTCGTTGAAGTACCACCCAATGCCACTTGGTACTTGGTCCCTTGGCCATGGTTCCAGGTGACATTCTAATTGACTGGCCACATAAAATGTCTGGTGCTTCTGTTCTACCTCCTCATTCATTGTAAGGGGCCATTCAAGGCATAACAGGGGACCCCAAGCAACAGAGGGAGAAGCAGAGTCGATTCATAAGAGGACCCCCTGGGCCATGTGGCTAATTGCCTCTGTAAACAACTGCCTTCTTTGCCATGAGACCAGAAGTGGATGTTGCCTGGCTTACAGTACTGGACATTGTGATCAGAGATTCCTGAGAAGAAGACTCATCAAGAAGGGTCAAAGGCAGAATGGACTTTCCAATTCTTTTGTTTGTTTGGTTTTGGTTTTATTTGTTTGTTTGTTTGATTTTTTTTGGGGGGTGGGGGCTTGGGGGTGCATCACTGCCCTCTGGTGGTGGGAGTAGGAGGTCCAGCCTTTGCTCCTGCTGGAATTGAACCTCCATCCCAGTGGGCCGCAGTCCCACGCACAACCACTACGCCACCGGGGATCAGCCAGACTTCCCAATTCTTATAGACCAAAAGATTTTTTAGTGCTCTGGAAAGTGGGTGGAGCCCTGAAATTGTTGTCCTTAAACCTAAGCCCCAAATATCCTTGAATTCATATGAAAACTAACCAATAGTTAAATGTAACTAGTTGATTAAAATTTAGAATAAAAAGGTCTACGTTGAGCACTCTGCTCTTTTAAGACCTCTCTCTGTGGGATCAACTTGATGACAGCAAATGGAAAGAACTGATTGGAAGCTTAGGAGGAAGTGAGTTGACCCCGATGAGGAAGGAACACATGAGATAAAGAGGCTGAGATGGTTGCGTAACTCACAGGATGCCATGAGTGTCATTAAATGATACAAGTAGAAACGTCGTTGGTGGTGCAGAATTTGCTGGTATATGTATTCCCTACAGAAACAACAAAATAAAATTTAGAGAGGGGGAAAATAAAAATCATACCTAGGAAGCCCTATGGGATAGGTCCACTCTATCATCCAGGGTCACTCACAACAAGAATAAGCAGGATGAGGAAGGACAAACATTTTAAATGTCCGAGATGCCTGGCTTTCTTTCCTCCCATTTCTGGAAGGCAAGGTGGTCTGAGGAAATCGGGAGCAAATATGGTTCCCACTGCCTTGTAGCGGGGATTTCAATGTTGATTGTATTACAAGATTAGTCGGATGACCATTGCCTGAGAGCTTTAATGATGAGTCAAAACAGTGTCAATGAAGAAAAATGGACCAGCAATGAAACAGAGCAGGTGCCTAAAGGACATTCCTCTCTTACTAAGAGTCACAAGTGGGGTCCATGCGGTGATGGTTCGTGAGGCCCTGCATGGTCCGCCGTGCACAGGGGTTCGTCTGGGCCCTTCCCAAACCCTGCTCGGTGTACTTCCCTCTGTCGTCCCTGGCCTGCGACTGCTTCTCTGACAGCAACCTGAGGATGCAACGGGACCCCACCCACCAAGGGAACAAGGAGAGGCAGTGCTGGAAGGAAAAGACCGCATCCTGGGAAAATCATCCTCCAGGGTTTGGTGATGACACCTCAGAATGAGCCTTCAGTTGAGGGCGGCATCATAAGACAGAGAGGAGGGACTGTTTCCAGGAAAACAAGACAAAACCAAAAAATGACCATTAGCCTTGCAGTGTGTGATAATAGAAGTTAACACGGGTGCAGGTGGGGGCCATTAGAGGGAAGTGATGTGATTTCAAGACCCAGTGCTGTGACCAGTTCTTGAACGTGCAATTTAGAGTGCCAACCAAAGGAGGGTACGAATATTTACGTGGGGTCACTGAGGTAGCATAGCAAAAGAAACTCCGTTTTTGTTAACTGCTAAGTGACTTGGCCATTCCTCCCATCTCAGAGAGTTGACTGCTAGTTGACCTGCCCATTCTCCCTCCTTATGAGAAGTCTCAGATGGCCATTATTGTCAGAATGTATTCTCATTTCTGGAGAGTCTGGACATAGATTCTGGACACTATGATTAGCTTGGACTCTTCTTCAATATATCATTTGTTAGGATTAATTTTTCAATATTATTCCCTTTGATGTTGGCATCTGAATGGTGTGGTTAATCTTGTCATGATAACCTGAATGTTACAATCAGTTTTGGTATTGTTTCTTTTATGATAATCTTGCTATGGTAACCAGGATGTTACAATCACTTTAGAGTAGTTTCTTTTAGGATAAGGAATGTACCATGGAATGCATGCTTATTCTTCTTTAAATTACAATTAATCCATTAATTTTGCTTTCTGCTTCTGTTCACGTTGGCTTGAACCCTAGACAGGTGATAAACGAGCTTGGCCCTAACAGATGGACTGAGAAGTCCACTCAGGGCTGCTATGAGGGAAAACGTCTTTGGCTTCTCGGTAGCCCAGCAAACTGAATAAAGACCCTTCTAAATTTCAGGGCATTATCATGGCTCTCATTTATTTGAACCCATAACATCACCATGAGTCAGAACTGACTCGAGGGCCCCTGACAACATTTACTGAGTAAATAAAATTAGAAACAAACTAAGTGTCCATCTAGAGCAGATTAAAGAAATAAAAATTTACATCCGTACAATAGAATATCATCGTAGCAGCTAAAGTGATAGGGATATCCACAGTTATATGGATACCATTCAAAAAATGGTGAAATACAAAAAATAAAATGGACTACAGAAGGATATTCCTAGCAGAACGCCATTGCAGCTAAAGACCTGTAGAGTAGCTCTGTGTGTTGTGTGTAGACATCTGCACATGTCCACATACATACTTAGTGGCAGCTGTGGTGTAAAAGGCAGCAAAATTCTAGTAGAAAGAGAAGGGGCTTCGATTGGATCGTTGATATCTTCTTTCTCGAGCCGGGCAGTGGGCTGGTGGATTATAACTATATTATCCTATATTTTAGGATGAGGAGCCCTGTTGGCAACAGCAAGGTGTTGGCTGCTATGTGAAAGATTAGTGATTCGAAATCACCCAGTATCTTCGAGGGAGAGTGAGTCGATGACCTGCTCCCATAAAGATTCTCAGGAAAACAAAGCAGAAATCTCACTGCAATCCAGGAGATCCAGTAGGTTTCTGAGGCTATAGGGCTTCACAGGAACCGAAAGACTGGGCTGTCTCCCAGAGAGTGGCTGGTAGGTTCAGACTCCTAACCTTGAAATCAGTAGCCTGATATGCAGTCCACTGAGCCACCAGGGCTCCTCCCCTGCCCCATAAAGACTGCAGCCTAGCAAGCTCTACTGGGCGACTCTACTCTGTCAAATAGGGTTACTAGGGGGTCGAAACCCACTCCATAGCACCTACCAGCAGTGACATCATCATCGCTAGCATCAGCATTTCCTCACACATAAGACCTTTTGCACGTGAAAGAACCACATTTTATAATACATTAAAACCAAACAAGAGCAGCCATCCATGGTATCAGTGGAGATACGCAGCATGATGAGGGAGCTGTTCTGATTCCCTCCCTCAGGGGTCTTGCCTGTCTGGTGGGTTATTGTTTTCTAAGGTGGACATCATGCTTGGTAGTGGAGGAGGCCGGTGAAGAGGAAGACCGACCCCAATGGGCTGGATTGGCACCATGGCCGCAAGTGGGGCTCTGACATCACCCCTGTGAGCAGGGTGCCAGCCTGGCCAGTATCCTGGGATGCTGGGACTCTGACCTGAGTCGACAGCACCGAACCCCAACCATGTGCTGGCGACAGTGACTGGACAGCCTCCTCTCCACATGTACTGCCCCGTTGTCCCTGGCACGGTGACTCACTCTGTATGGTTTTTGCCATTTCTCTCTTCTCTCGGATCAGCAACTTGCGCCTCTCCCGGCATTCTTTGTTTAGTTTCTGCTGCTGGACATTCTCGTGGTGGAGCTGTAAGATTCTCTCCTGCAGCTGCCCCAGGGAGCGGTTTGAGAAGACCAAAGTCCCGGAAAGATCGCTAGGGATTTCTCCAAACACCATATATTCTACCTATGGAAATAAAACAGAAACACACACACACACACACACACACACGACAAAGATGCACAGTCAGTCCAAAGGTGATGGGCAATGTGAGCAGAACCACATCACTCTCTGTCCCTCACTTTGGCCATTGCCCATGGAAGGGTCTCTTCCTGACCTCTGAGAGAGGGGACCATGTAAGGGCGGGTGTTGCCATCAGATGGAAAGTCACATCACATCCTCATGTGGATGGCCAATGAAGCCTGGTAGTGCAGTGGGTTTAGCTTTGGACTGGTAACTGAGAGGTGAGTGGCCTAACCATACTGTCTACCCAATGGAGAAAAGGCCAGGCAGTCTGCTTCCTTCAAGAAGAACGTCTACTCTGCTCCATTGGTCACTATGAGTCTGAGTAAACTGGATGGCCATGGGTTTGGGGGGAGCTTTGGGAGAGCAAATATTCCCCCACAGAACCTTCCTGGAACAAATCTTTCAGAAATGCCACCTTCAATAACCTGCTACTTCTAACTAATCCAGTTTGGATCAGGTTACACAACCTATAGAGAATTTTTCTCTCTTAATTTGATAACATAGAGTAAGATGGACCTTTTCTCTCACCTACTGACATGTATTCTGCATTGCAGTATACATTGGAACCCAAGCAGAGGATGAAAATGAACAAGAAAGGGAAAAGAGAGATTTAGATTTCCTTGGGTCTTCTCATCTCTTATTAAGTAGAGACTAGGAAAGGTCAAGTCTACAGCATTAGACTTCAATGCTCCTCAAGTCTAAAGCTCATCTAAAGAGGATGTGAAAAGTGATATCACTGCGAGCTTCAAAAGTTCAAGCTCTAAGTCATTCCATTCTTAAGTCCTCAACTCTGTCAGCCAGAAAGGATTCCACTCTCGCAGTGGGGGATGGAGAAATACACATATTTTGGCATCACTGTTCGATAACTATCTGGCAACTGTCTTGGGTCATTGTACATGGAGAATACCCAGCAAAGGCCTACATTTTGCCTCATTTAGTAATCGGTCAATCTTTCCCTGGCTTTTCCACTCAGATTTCAGGGCTGGGGGACCTCTCTGGGCCCATCACCTGGTGGAGCTTCAGCGGAAACACGACCAGCAGTTCGTTCAGCCGCTGCTGCTTCTCTCGTTGATAAGCCTCCAGGGCCTCCTCCGCTGCGTTCAGGTTGCTTGCCACCGTTTTAACCTATAGAAGCCCATGTGTGAAATGTTAGGGGGAACTTTCAACGAACAGACATCTTAATTGATGGGGAGAAAATAAGCAATGAGCAGAGTACACACTTTGATGGGCTGTGATTACATCGTTGGTACCATTGTCACCCAGGAACTACTTTCTACCTGCCAAACCCTAGTGGCGGAGTGGCTACACCTTGGGTTATGCCAAGGTCATAGGTTCAAAACTACCAGCCACTCTGTGGGAGAAAAAGAGGAGGGTTTCTACTCGAGTAAAGTTTCTCGTCTCAGAAGCCCTCTCTGATAGGATCACTATGAGTCGGAACGAACTTGGGGGCAGTGAGTTAGAGTTCTTGGTTGAAGGAGCTCCAGGGGCTACAACCATGGGCTCCAGCATCACAACAGTTGGTGCCAGACCAAGCCACGCTTTGTTCTTTTGTACCTAGGGTTGCTCTGAGTAGGAACGAGTGTTGCGCATTAGGCATTGGGCATGGGGCTGCTAATCACAAGATCAGCAGTTCAAACCCACCAGCTATTTCTTGGGAGCAAGGTGATGCTGTCTGCTTCTGTAAAGATTTACTGTCCTATGAGAGCTTTCAATGTACAGAATTCAGGAAAGACAAACCCCTTCAGAATCAGTAATGGGAGTAACAAGTCCAGAAGGGAAGGGGAAGGAAAGGGGGAAGAAGTGGGAGAAGGAGGAATGGATAGCAGTGATGACAGAATAACTTCCCTTGAGGGCAACACATATCAAGATAGTAGGTGAAGAGATAGAATGGGAGCATAAGATATGTATAATTAATAACAACCATACACAATCTATTAAGGATTTGCTGGGGTGTCAGAGTGGAGGAGGGAAAGAAAGAAAAGAGGAGCTGGTATCAAAGGGCTCAAGAAGAAAGATAATGCTTAGAAATTGTTGATGCCAACAATTGTACATGTCTGGTTGATATAATGAATGTATGGATTCTTATATGTAAGAACCCCCCAAAATTTATTAATAAAAATAAAATTTTTAAAGACTTACTGTCTCAGAAACCCAATAAATGTCCCCATACATTGGAATCAACTTGATAGCAGGGGTTTGGGTTTTGGGTTTGGTAACAGCTAGCCCATAGCACTTTTTCTATTATTCCTATTTCTTCAGAGTTGCCAAGATTTTATGAATACAAACTCAGACACAAGCCCTCACTGCTCTTTAATTTTCTGCAGTGAAAAGCAGCCCCAGGATGAAATTTCTTTGCCAGAATAGTAGGAATTTGGTGGGGGTGGCATATCATAATATAAGCGCAACAAAAACGCCCTTGAAAGCAAAGGAATTAATGACTACAATTTATGGAATACTACAGTATTCTTCATCTCCAAGGTTTTTTCCAATCATTTCTAATTTGCAGTATATGCAATCTACCAAAATATTAGAATATGAATTAAGTGCTGTTATTGAGGCAACAGGGCCTCAGGGGAGTGAGGAGCAGATAATATAGTAAGTCGTCAGTATAGTTATCCTTTAATTGTTTAAATAGGACTCCACCAGGAGACACATGCACCACAGAGGGCCAAAGAATGCTTTCTTGGGTGGCAAAATGCAAATATTCAAATTTCTAATGATTTCTATCTCTTTTTTTTATTTCCTGTTTTAGGAATATTTCATAATGGCTTCAATGTTAGTTCATTGAAATAACTTTACACTTTGTGTACACATGTACACTTTGTGGGGAAGTGTGTGTGCTCAACAACATGCCTTATCAAATCAAGAGAGTTTCAGGCCTGAGAAATCATCAACACCAGGTAATGTCACATACCTCACCAAAGAGAAGCAATTCCAGACATCACTTTAGGGGTGAATTAATTAAATGTATGACCAATATGGCCCCTGGATGGTGTTATAAATATCCAAATGGCCCTTAGCATAAGACAAGCCCCACCCCACCCCCCTCCTAGCCTAGAGAATCTTTCATTATCATCCAAATAAGGAGGAAAAGACAAAGTTCACATTTTAAATGCTTCTTCTCTGGGAGGAAGTCCTAGCAAATGAAATTGCTAGACATGGTAGTGTGAAGCTTGAAGGAAAAATAGAAAGAACATTAATAAAGAAGGAGGGGGGGAAACGTTGGGAGACTGCCATACTTTTTTGGACAATGTATCATATTCCTTTTTGAGGTTATCAATAAGTTTCTTTTCTTCCACCAAGGCCTCCTCGATGTCCAGTCTTTTCTCTCGGAGAGTGAGGGCCAGTTCAAAAAGATTTGGATTACAATCTGAAAGTATACACACACAAACTTTATTAGCTATAGAATGCAGTGGCATCAGAAATAAGAGGGTTGGGACTGTGGAGTCAAATAAACTCCACTTGTGGATTCCTGATATTTATGACTCCACTCAAAGAAGAACTTAGTAGTAGTCATGATCACTGTGGCAGTAATTAAGTTTATTACCTCAAAGTTCTAAGCAATAGTCTCAACCAAGTCTTGTGCTTGAACCTGTATGTCCCTTAACCCTCTCAGAGCTCACAGGCCTGCAAAGTATAAACTATTGCTCCCATTTTAGAAGTGAGGTCCCCAAGTCTCAGAGAGGTCACATAGATAGTGTGGGGCGTAATGGGGCTCTGTATTATTATCACATAAAACTGCTTTTTTCCCCCCAGGTGACATAAAACTAATGTAAACTTATCAGGAGGACTACTGTGGAAGTCAGGAACCTTAGTTCTACAACTAAACTAGCTGTGGGACTTTGTTCCAGTCATTTTGTTCTGCTGTAATCATTTAACACAAGTTGTTCTAATTGTCTTCCACTTAAAATTATTATAAGTTTAAGAAGACTATTTTTTTTAATTCCATGATTGAAATCTATATGAAATCCCAAGAAAAGCAAATTTCAGTTGCCCTCCTCCCCCAATTTTTTGTTCCTACTGAAGCTTTCTACTTTTGAAGACTATAAGGATATGGATCTAGTCGCTCGAGACTAATTTTGCTCAAAACCGTAATCATGAAATGGCCAACCAGCTTCAGGAGACTGATTTGAATTACCCCTGAAAAACAGATTTGAAATGTAAAAAACGTTGAGAAAGTTTGACAAAACAGAGGAGCATCCTAAGGAAAAATAAAATTGTAGCCTGTTTCTCTATAAAGCAGAACTTGTCGCATCATTTATGATGACTCTGCAGCAACTAAGAGATGCCCTGGTAGTGCAGGGATCATGAAAAGATTAAAGTTTTGTGAAGCAACATCCCTTACAGAGGGGTTGCAGGGATGG
This sequence comes from Nesogale talazaci, assembly GCA_004026705.1. NCBI lineage: Eukaryota > Metazoa > Chordata > Mammalia > Afrosoricida > Tenrecidae > Nesogale > Nesogale talazaci. The sequence goes on along the minus strand of PVJH01009133.1, from coordinate 51,702 downwards.
GATGAGCCAGTCAAGGTAAAGTGTAGTAACAATGAAATACGCAATTTTCCTCTAGTTCTCACATGCTTCCTCCCACCCGCTATCATGATCCCAGTTCTACCTGACAAATCCAGCTAGACCAGGGGATGTACACTGGAGTCGGAAACACGGGGAATTCAGGATAGATGATCCCTTCGGGACCAGTGGTGGGCGTGGTGATACCAGGAGGGTGATACCAGTGGTGGAACAGAAAGGAGGAACTAATTTCAGGGATGTACATATAACCTCCTCTCTGGGATACGGACACCAGGGAAGTGAGTGAAGGAATACATTGACAGTGTATGATATGAAAAAGTAATAACAATTTATAAATTATTAAGGGTTCATGGGGGAGGAGTGTGGGGATGGAGGGGAAATGTGGGGCCTAAGTGGAGGGAGGATGTTTTGAGAGTGATGATGACAAGGGTGCAAATGTGATCTGCATACAATTGATGTATGTATTGATAGTGATGGGAGTTGTATGAGCCCCCAATAAAATGATTTATTAAAAAATGAAGTTGGGCTGAGCCCCAGTGGCATAAGTGGTTGAGTGCGGGACTGCGGCCCGTGGGCTTCGCGGTTCAAATCCAGCGGCAGCTCTCAGGAGCAGTGCTGGGTAGCTCCCATGACCACTAGAGGACAGTGAGGCTTACACACACACACACACACATACACACAATAAAATAAAATAATTTTTAAAAATAATAAAATAAAATAAATGAAGTTAAAATAAAAAGATTATAGTCTTGAAATTCCATGAGGCAATTCAACTTTGTCTCCTTGGGTTGACTCAAGGGTCACAGGTTGTGAAGATTGGCCACCCCTCATTTGTCACTCATCAGCGGCTGCCTACACGAAGAGATGGTGTACCCTAGACGTGTTCACTGGGCTACGCGCCATATGAGGAGCATGAGCCTGGTGACCTGCTTAGCCAGTCTGTCAGCAGGGCACCTTCTGTCAAGATTGCCGCCAGGAAAACCCCCCGGGGCCGCGCCATTCTGTCCTGTGAGTAGCTGTGAGTTGGAGTCAATGTGAGAACGGGCAACAGCAGCAAGACACTTCAGACATTTCAGACCGTTCTTTCTTAAACAATCGGTATTTCCAGGATTGAGAAACCGAGACAGAATGTGGCTCCCAACATGGATCTCCAAACCGACCCACCCTGCCACTTCAGAGGACCCCTGGTTTTAGCCGACTTACTTGTTGGGCAGATGGAATCATCAAACACATCGTCGTCAGACTCAGACTCCTCTTCGTCGGTCTCCAGGCTGGACTCCTCTTCACTGGATGCCTCGCTTTCCTCATCCTCATCTAGGAAGCCAGGGGGACGCTGTTAGCAGACAGTGACGTTTCCGTGGCAAATGAGTCACGGGTCTCCAGAGTGTTTTCAATGAGTTGGTCGCGAGGAAGACTCTGAAGAGAAAGCACTCAAGGTTTTCTGGAAATGTGACAATTGTTAAAAAGCCCGGTGGCCCCAAACACCAAAGCTACGGTCATTACGAATGGCATGAAGGCAAGGAAGGGTGAGAGCAGGCTGTCCTGATCTGCCCACCTGCAGTGCAACACTCCTAAGTCCTCACAGGCACGGGAGCCGGAAAAGGCTGCAGGACTTATGTGGCCTGGTCAAAACAAACCCGTGGCCATCAAGACAAGGTGGAACTGCCTCACAGGGTTTGCAGGGTTGTACTTTTTTTTTTTTTAACAGTGGCAGATTGAGACCTTTTTCTTCCCCTAAGTGGTTGGTGGGTTTGAACTGCCTGTCTCTCAGTTTCACAACCACATCCTTAACCACTAAGCCCCCGGTGCTCCTTGTCTGAACTTAGTAACACTTGGTTGAGAGAGGGGTCCGCCTGATGCAGTGGCTAAGTACTCAACTGCTACCTGAAAAGGTGGCTGATGGGAACCCACCAGGTGACCTGCAGGGCAAAGAGGTGGCACTCTGCGATTACTTAGTGCGACTAAGCCCACAGTGCTACAGAACTCTTGTTGTTGTTGTTGTTGTTGTTGTTGTTGTTGGGGGCTGGCAAGCTGATGAAAACTCAGAGCAACCCCATGAGCCACAAGAGAATTGCCCCCATACAGTTTACTTGTTTATCGTTTTTCTAGGAAGGTTGCCAGGTCTTTCTGCCATGGAGCCACTGCCTGGGTTTAAAGCAGCAACCATTCATTCGGTAGCAGCCCAGCATTGGAAATTTGCACCAGCAGGGTTCCAGAGGCATTAAGGGCTTTCATTTCAGAATCATGTACCAGAGTCTACTGGGGAGTGATATACCAGGCATATTATCTTTAAAACTCCAAGGGTTTCTCAACCCTAAAGCAAATATGCCCCTAAGGGTTACAGATACGGAATTATGGGCCTGCTGATCCCAACCTACTGGGCATATTCTCTGAAAACACCTTGTGGCGATCTACAAAACAGAGGTTGCCCCTTGGCAGTTTCTGTGATTAGCCAATTAGAGATAAGATAGGTACTTCATACTCAGTATTAGTTTCTCAAATCTTAGATGGCTCAAGGACTTCCAGCAAGATGGTGGATAAGGCAAACAAGCTCATCAGGCCCGATACAATCAGATAGGAGAAGACAAAGGAAGCCCATGTGGATCAGTGAGAAATGGTGACCAGCACTAACCACCCTGCCCTCAGCCACTCTGAATGAGCAGCAAAGAAACGCACACACAAACTCCCATACTCAAGACCAGTCACCAGAAACATGTGATGAGAGTCTGAATGCTGCCCAGCTAGCAAACAGAGTAGCACACCTGCTGCGCTCACTGGAGTTTAACAAAACAAAATAAAGGCTGGGGGGTGGGGGAGGGGCGATGGGTAGGAGGGAGAGTAGGAGAAAACTGAGCAAAACACATCAACATATAATCATCCATGAAACACAAATTCAACAAGGCCACAATGTCTCCGAGACAATTCACAGGGAGAAATCCCAACAAGCACTCAAAATACTTGTGGATCCAGAACACATCCTTGAGGGGAAAATGGCATTGGGATCACCTGTTAAGGAATCAAAAGATGAATTCTTAGGTACCTTCAACAGATTGGGAGAATTGCCAGGGAAATGCACCCAAAACTGAGGAAAACACAGAGAGAGCACGAGACAAAACCAGGAAAACACCAAAAGAACAAACTGACCAAATAAATGAAACATTCAAAACAATACAAAAGCAGCAAAGAGAAATCCAGAAGATGAATGCTGAAATTTGGGGAGTAGACAATGCATAATGCATGGGAAGGGCAAAGGCACAGAACTGAATCAAAGGAAGACAGAATTAGTCCCTCATAGCACCATCAGTGCTCATGGAAGCATCAGTCATGAGCTCATGGAAGCAATATATGAAGTATATCTGCCACCTGAGGCCTCTTTACCGTGCTGAAAGCAAGGATGTGACTTTGAGGACTCAGGTGTGCCTGAGCCACACCAAGGTATTTCCAATCGCCTCATACATCTGTGCAAGTTGGATGTTCAATAAGGAAGACCAAAGAAGAATTATGGTACTGACGAAGAAGTTTGGAAGTACCAAGGACTGCCAAAGGAACAAGTCTGGAGAGATTTCCCCTAACATACTTCGGGTATGTTGTCAGGGGAGACTAATCCCTGGAAAAGGGGCAGTTAAAAAAAGTTAGAGGCAGAACAATAATAATTTATAAAATATTGAGGGTTGGTGGGAAGGAGAGAGCAGGGGAAGAGGGGAAGGGATGGAAAAGGCAATACTAGGGGCTCAAGGAAAAAGGCGGATGATTGGAGAACGATAATAACAGCGGACATATGAAGGTGCCTGGCACAGTATGTTTATTTGTGTATTGTGAAAAATGATGTACGAGCCCCCAATAAGATGATTTAATAAAAAATTTTTAAAAAGGAAGAAAGGGGAAAAAAAAGTCAGAGGATGGTTAAAAAAAAAAAAAAAAAAGAGAGGCAGGCCCTCCACAAGATGGATTAGCACAGTGGCTGTAATAATGGCTCAAACGTAAGATGTGTGAGGAAGATGCGGGACCACCTGGAGGGTCCAGTCTGCTATGCACAGAGTTTCTCTGAGTTGGGACAGTGGTACCTAACGACCACCACCACCAGCACCCTGGTAACAGAGGTCAAGTGTAGAGCCTAGCCGTCTCCCCTCACAAGGCTATACAAGGCACTCTCATACCTCAACTAGGGCGAGTCAGCAAGGTGAGCAGAAAGGTGGGACTATTTTCCCAGTGCAAAATAATACAACTGAGTTAGTAAAAACTCTCACCTGACCCATCGTCATCAAGTTGAGTCCACCTAAGAGCAAGCATGTGACACAAGTTAGACGTGCCCCTATAAAAGGGAGCAGGGCTTCCAAGGCTGTCGTATGGAGGGAAGCATTGTTCTCCTCTGGGGTACCTAATGGTGTATTAAAACCACTCACCTTTATCTAGTCATCAAGTGTTTAACCACTGTGCAATCATGGCTCCTTCTGAGATTAAAAAAAATAATAATAAACTATCTAAAAGCATTGGACGTGGTGGGAAGTGTCTTTTGAGAAATTAAGGCTGCAGGGCAGTGAATTCTTTATGGCTCCTCTAGTCCTAGTTTTTACAACTCTCACCAAATGGCTTTTCCCTGCTGAGTCTGGCTAAGAGAAGGTGTCAGAATACATCTGCGAGTCATTATTAACAGGGTTCATTGCAATTGCCATCCCAGTGAGTGTAAAATGAGCCCTCTCATTAGCAGGAAGAAAGTTCTCACTACCAGCGAGGGAGAAGAGCTGAAAGAAGAACATTCTTTTGGACCCTGTGGTCCCTACTCATTGAGGCTTCCTGAGCGAGGAGGCACTTTTGATACCAGAGGAGTGACAGAGAAGCAGCCACAGCAGATCAGGAACCAGAACTTGAGATAAGACTGTTGGATTTCCTAGCCCACAGAGCAAGTAAAGCTGAGTGCTTTGGTGGCAGGATGCTGGTTTGTGGACTAGGATGCCTCCGGGCACTTAATTGGTGGGGAGGTGGGGGAGTGTGAACAGTTTGCTGACCCACAGAACAGGAGCTGACTGTCTCAGACTGAGGCTTATGACAGAGTGGCATGCGCTTTGGGCATTTATTGGCAGTCCTTAGAGAACTTTGTAACATTGCCCACGCGGAACTGAGGACATGCTCAGAGAGGGGCCTGTCTGTGGAGTGTGGCAGAGGCTGTTTTGACTGAACAACTGTATCCTGGACATTTCTTGCCTGAATTGTACCTGCTAACATCCCTAAGAAACCCCATAATCATGAGTACACCCTGTGAGTTCATTGTCATGAATTATCAAACCTACCTGAAAAGTAGAGTGTGGTGGGGAATTCAAATGCCCTGGGAGGAAATGTGGGTGTTGGAGTAGGGTGAAGAGGAATGGAGGGTGGTGGCATTTCTGCCCTCTGCATCATGAAAACCAGCCTAGAGAGCTGGAAGTTAGATGTGGCCCCCATGCCACTTCACATTTAAAAGCACTACTGTACACTGAGAAAGCCAGCAAGTCTCACGCATGCCAGCAGTTGGATGCATGCTCTGAAAATCCAGAGAAGATCCCAAAGTTTCACTGTGACTAATCTATGGGTGAATGCAAATAGAAGTGAAAGCAGAGGCCTATCTGTGAAGAGTCCAGCTAACTGTCAGAGAGGAGTCTCAGCAGTCAATCTGCAAAGACTGCGAAGGGCTATGTGTTGTTTATAAAGCTCATAGAATCCAAGGGCATTTCCCACAAAACACTGGTGGTGCTCAAGCAAGCTAAGGATCCAACAATCAAGAAAATCAAAACCTGGGGAGAGGGAAGAATCCGATTTTCTGTATTACTTCCATGTCTTATTCGACTATCTAGTATTCAGCAAAAGTCACAGGTTAGCAGAATGCATAAAAAGAAAAACTGAACTAAACAAACCCATGAGCCATTTGTATATGATCGTGGTTTTAGACACAGACCAGGGTTAAAGTAAAAGGAAGGTAAAAGATATTCCATGCAGTGATCAAAAGGAAGTGGGATAACTATAACATTATCAGAAAAAAGAGATGTTAAGTCAAAAAAGAATTCTATAAGAGGCAAATAAAGTCATTAAATATGGGGAAAAGGTTGACTCCATTGAGAAAATTTGACAATCATTAACATAGACATGCTGAACAACTGAAGTGCAAAAATATATGAAGCAACAATGGATAGAATTTAAGAGACATGTATCAGTCTCTATTCTGCACAGCACCCTCACTGTAGCATGGAAAAAATATATGCAGGGGGATTTGAAAACACTTGGGGGAAATTCTACTATCCTTTTCTTTCAATTTTTCCACCAACTGTTTGAAGTCTTCCATCATGTATTTTGTGTATGCTTCAGTTACTATCCCATGTCATGTTAATGAGAAAATGGAATTCTACATAAAAAGGGAAACAAACCGCCTTCGCGTTCAACTTCTTTTTTCTTCACTCGCTTAATCTTTTTCTTCAGCACCTTCATAAGGAAGTTAGCAAATTTGTTGTTTTCTCCGAGTGATAGTTGGAAGCTGGTATAGAGCACCTTCTCCTGTTCCTGGAGCTTAGTGACTTCATTCTTTTTCTCTTCCATCTCGGCAAGAGTGTCATTTATTTTGCACTAAATGAAAAAAAAAAAAAGATAAACATTTCGTAAACTAGATCCAGCTTTCTGGTAAACTAGATGAGGCAGTAAAAGACATTGCAATGCAAGATTGCAGTCTATATTTGTTCAAAAGGCTTCTTAATAGAAGTTTTATATTCCTGGTGTTTGAAGAGTCTTCATTTATGTGATTAAAGTTTTATTATTATTTATTAGTCCATAATTTCAGCATTAGAAAAACTAAACCTTTCAAAATTTTAATTCCCTCAAATCAATCTTACTTAACTAGTTTTTATTTGACTGATGCATGTGAATTTCAGCTGATATTTTTGCACGTGTGGTCTTCATGTGAACTTCTTGTTTTTCAGAGTGGCATAAAGCTAAATGATATGTTACTTATTGATGAAACAAATATACCTAAAAGCTAATGCATGCAACCAAGAACTGAAGTCCTCCATGATCCAGTAATACCGCTAGTAGTCATATGCCCCAAAGAAGTAGAGAGACACAGCATGAGTGGATGTATGCTTTTCCAAGTTCAGAGCAGCATAGCTCACAATAGCAAGAAACTGGATACAGCCCAAATGCCCAACAGTGAAAGAACAGATAAAGAAACTATGGAATACCATATGTCCCCCCAAAACAGTGATGAAAGCATGAAACACTGTATTTCATGGATGGACCTGGAATCTATAAAAAATACTAATATGTCTATTTGGTATGCAATATATATTTGATAGAATCCTAGTCCTTTTAACAAAGATCATGTAAGATATTCCTTTACATTTAATATATTCTATTAATATACAATTAATTTATTAATATCAAAAACTTCATTTCCTATGCTACCAACAATATGATATGGTGAAACTGGCTATTCAAGAAATCTGTCAGCTTCTTTGCCAGGTAAGTACACAGGATTACATAAAATCAAAACTCCATCTCATACAATCGTTGGAGACCCTGACAGTATGGGCTTTTGAAGTGCATGTATAAACTAAATGGAACACTCTTGAAAATCTTATTTTAAAAATATTAGATTGAGTGGAGGTTACAGAGTCCTCTATTTGACTAAATTTGATTAAATAAATAGATGTACCCATTTATTCATTTAATGACAACACACATTTTGTTACTTGCCACTGATTGCAATTCTCACAATGTAACTTCAGTTAGCCACACACCAACTTGGGTTACCAGTTTCCAGTCTCCCTTCTTTTCAGCCTTCTGAGCTTTGTTGTTGGG
>PVJH01009133.1:0-43769 GCA_004026705.1 Nesogale talazaci | reverse complement strand
GGAAAAGGAGGTGGGAAGGGAAGGCGAGGTGAGACCCAGAAGAAGAGGGCAGACTCAGAAGGAGACAGAAGGGAAAGAGAAATCAGTTTTGTTCACAACGAAGGGCATGGCCAGTTAACAGTCTCTTGTCCCCGCGTACTTGCATCTCATGCTCTTCTTTATCCAACGAATTCACACGCTCTTGAAGTATGTTCTCCTGTTTCTCAAAGTTCTTGAGAAGAAGCATTTCCTGAAATAATGTGACGTGGTGCAGGTCAGATAATTTTATCTGCGTATCGAGTTTCAATTTCTGATGTCTCAGAATATGAAGTTCCGCATCAAAAGTGACAATCAGTTCTTTGATCTGCCAGGCGAGAGAGGGTGTGTGAGAGTATGTTAAAAGTTAATAAGCACAGGAGAATTTTTTTAACTATCTAATAGTGCTGATTTGTTTATATAAAGCCTAGTGTTGTCTCACTAGGTTCTCATTGGAGATGGAGAATTCTGTGGGCAATAATAAAAATACACTCATTAATGCTATTAAATTTACATGCTTTAAGTCATATGGCTTTTAAATTTAAAAACATTTTTAAAAATGGCTTACAGCTGTCTCCTGTTTATCATGCACAGCGTCCACCCAAAGCTCAATGCCGGTGAGTGGACGCTGATTCACAGGGACCCCTGACGTCAGGGAGGAACTGCCCCACAGGACTCTTCACAAAACAGAAAGTCCCGTCAGTTCTCTTATACCATGATATCGAAACCCTAAGTAACTATTCTCCTCAACTTCTGTTGAAAACTTTCAAAATAAAATTTCAAAATTTAAGACTATCATCTATAACCGCTGCGGTTGCATCACAGGCCAGACAGATGGAAACACCGAGGTCAAAGGTGGCTTTCCTGCTCTCGGAGCTCATTTATTACCCAGCTGGGATAAGAATGTGAGTTCAGTGTCCCGAGCCCAGATCTGGATCCGGATCTTACTCGGGGGCATTACTAATGGTTTTCGGGTTCTGGGTTTAGCGTGGTTTGGGACGCAGTTTCTTCTCCACCCCTGTCCACACTCCATCCCAAAGGTGGTGGATGCAGAGAGCCCCACGGTGGACTCTCTTGAGGAGACCAGCACAACAGCAAGAAGGCAAACCATCCCTGCTCTTCAATGGGCTGCACCTGCTGGGGGGCATCACCCCAACAAAGGAGGGCTCAGCCCAGAGGCTCAACCTGGCGGGGGGTGGGGGGAGGGCCCTACAGCCAAGGAGGGGGTCTGGGGATGGAGGCAGGGGAATGACTGAAGAATTTCAGAGAGCTTAAAAAACAGAATCAATGAGAATAAACATATTTTAACTTTTAAGTAAGTGTGGTTTGTTAAAAGTGGATTTAAATTTTTTCTAAATTTCTTTGGAAGTCGAACAATGCTTTCTTTGACGCCTGAGCTACTAGGGCTCCCGGGGGGCAAAGGGCTTTCTTCGCTTTAGCCACGTCAACTCTGCGAGATGAGAGAATGTAGTGCCTGCGGAGCACCGCTGAATTCCTCCTCCCTAGCTGGGGTAGTACCAGCACACGGACTGTGTGCTAGTCATGAAATTCATAAAATCAGTACGTGAGTTCCAATGTACCAATTGCTCAAAATTTTTGACTAAATATTCATTTATATATCTCTAGATTGCATTCTCCCAGACACCGTGGGGATCTAGAAGTCAATGCAGTACCTCCCCTTCAGGCTGCTCTAATTTTCAAGAAAGATATTAAGACATAAAAAACCGCAAGAAAGACAAGTACAAAGCTTAAGGCACTGATGATAGGTGCAACTGGAGCTTAGGGGGAAAATGAGAGAGTGTGTTATACAGGCAGCAGGATCTGAAGAGGGCCTGGAGCAGTCCTGAATGATGGGCTCGTTGCAAGCAGGGCACATGCCCAGCAAAGGCTGGGAAACCGAGGGTGTGCCAAGGAAATGGGGTGGGGAGGAAGCAGGAAGAGTGGGAAATGGGCCTGGATGAAGTCGAGATCGTGGGGGAAGAATGAAGTTGGAAAGGCATAGGCGGCCCCTTCACAAGGAAGAGATGGGAAGACACACTGAACAGCCAACCTTCCACCCCAGAAAGGGGCTCTTCATATTCTGAACCCCTTCTGCACAACTGGTTCCCGACTTCCCATGAAAGAAAAAAAGAGAGCGAAAAGCAATTACAGCTCTAAAGCAATTTCAAACCCAACCATCTCCAGGAACACCTTCATGATAGAGCAAATTGGGGGGGAGACTCAAAAAGCCAACCCCATTGCCATCGAGTGGATGCCATCAAGCTTTAGCCACCCCATAGGACAGGGTACAACTGGCCACTGTGGGCTGCCAAGAAACTTGATGGGAGTAGAAAGCCTAGTCTTTTTTCTGAGGAGTGGCTGGTAGCTTTGAACTGTGCACCTTGAGGTCAGCAGCCCGACATGCAACCACTATGGCACCATGGGGAAACAAGAGGGTGTGAAAAGCAAAGGGCGTCCCATTTTCTCTGGAAGCTTTTTCATTATGTCCCATCCAATGGCTGAAAGCTGTTCTGCCATGTCCTTTCACAAGACTTCAGTCAGCATGGGGGGCTTTGCTCTCATACTCAGATGCCCCCCCCCCCAAATAAGAGAAGCGCAAATCTCCAAAGCTGGGGGCTGGACACCAGGCTTTTCAGAAGATGAGGCTTCAGGAATAAGCTGCGCCCTCAGTAACAGATGCTCAGGTCAGGACTTGGGGGAGGGGGGGTGGCATGGGGGACAGGCAATGCAGACGCATCTCAGGGGGGCAAAAGGGGGACAGGCAATGCAGACACATATGGGTAAGTAGCTCAAAGTTTTCCCCCTGCTCGCCTCTGCTTCCCTTTTCAATAGGGACAGGCTCCATCCTTACCCTGTTGAGCAGATACTGTTGCATGTACACATGTTTAACCTCATCCCTCTTCGCCATCTCTATCTCCATATCTGTGGGCTCTGTGGGTTCAAACTCCGTAGACTTTGCAACATCTATACTGAATGTGGATGCCTTTGACATCCTGGCCAAGGTCTCTCGTCGTGCTATCAAATCCAAGTCCTTGCCAGGGGAGATTTTGAATCCTCCAGGGGTGATGATCGATCCCGCCATGCCTACGTGGGCGGCCTTTTCTTCCCGAGCCTTCATCTGCTGGCGCTTAAAAGTCAGGAGAGTTTCCTCATCAAATTGGAATCGCTTTTCTGGAACTTCTTCCGGGTGGATTTGCGGGATTGGAGGAATAGGCAGGTGCTTAGATCCATGCAGAGTAGACTGGATGTTCTTCAGCTCTTGGACCAGGCACTGTATTTCCTCAATAACTGCCACTTTAAGGTCTCGAAGAGAGAGGATGTACTTGTTCATACGTAATTTCTTTCCGTGAGCCTAAACAAACAAACACACACACACAGGTAGTCATCAAAATGAGAACCTTTTCACAAAGGCCAATGTATAATACACTGTGCTCTAAAAGTTCCAGTGACCCTCCCTGTTCTGGCCTCCATGACCCACTCCTCCACGGTTTGGTTTCATCTGCTCAGCGGGTTCAAAGGGCTCAGTTCCTCTGTGCTCTTCCGACCACTCCAACAGGGTCTGCCTTCAAGGTCTGTACTTGGTTGGAGGGGCTTCCCAGGGAGAGGAAGTCATTCTCCAGCTAGAAACACAAAAGTCACTACCTTTCTCTGGAACCTTAAATCCCATTGACTTAGAATAAGCAAGGCCACCTTCTGTGGAACTACTTTCTAGCCTGTTTCCTTTCCATACTTTGTTCCCAGAATGACTTTCTTTCTTTCCTGTGCAGACAAGAGCATCACCCCAAATTTTTTTTATCATGTCATACCAAGGGATTCCATGATCTCATGATCTTTCCTGGATTCCTTGTTCTAAACGAGGCTCTCTCTGCCCTGTGCCTCTAACTGTGGTGAGGGTTTTACATGCCCATTCCACCCTCATTACCAGCTCTCTCCATGGTCTGTATTTCAGGGTCACGCCAATCTCAGGCACATAGGTATGTGGTTAGGCAGCCAGATGGTCTAGGAGTCATTAATAGCTATTTTCCATACAAGGGAATAACTACAAAAATAATAGAAAAAAACTTTGCTGATGTGAGGGGGGCAGTGCATTTGAAATTCGTTCCACCAAGTCAGAACATTAATCAAGTTTTCTATTTAGAGATTTTGAAAAGATTTTGTAGTAGTGTGTGGTTTTTAAAAAAGCCTGATTTGAGCCAAACTGGGGACTGGTTTTGCCACCATGACAATGCACCTGTCCATGCAGCCCTCTCAGTGCTCCTCTCCGTTTGGGGGGAAAACAGCATGCCTCTCTTGCCCCATACACTTTACTTACCTGACCTCACTCCATGTAACTTCTTTTTGCTTCCATGAATGAAGAGGGACATGAAAGGACAGTGATTTAACAAAGTAGAAGAGGTGAAGAAAAACAAGGGAGTTGTTGTCAATCATTCAAACAGATGAGTTTGAAAAATATTTCCAAGAATAGAGTATCAGATTTGACAAATGTATGAAGTGTCATGGAGAGCACTTTGAAGATGCTAAGACTGTTTTGTTAAAAACAAAAACATCTAATACATGGTCTTGAAAAAAAATCCAGTTTTGGGGGGGAGGGGGAAATACCCTCTTGTACATAGACGAAAAATTAAAAATCAAAAAACACTTCTCCAAGAAATCTTAAAATTATTTTTATATACATGTTATGTATAAAGCAAAGCATTGTAAAGGGGGAAAAGTGACATTTTACATCTGAGAACAGCCAGCAGGGAGGCGAGCAGAAGACTCACTCTGAATAAGCAGGAAGATCAAAGGTTCGGGCTACAAGACTGAGCCCATGTCAACTGCTGGGCCATCGAGCCTTCTGCTTTCCTGACCTTGTTCTTCCTTTGAGATTTTCAAATACCACACAAGCAAGCATGGCAGGTGCATGTGTGTGTGAGTACCTAGAATACAGTGTGCGTATCATGGTGGGTGCTTTTCAAAACACTTTCGGATACTTTATTGAATTGTACCACCACAGCAATTCTATCAGGTATAGTAAAACCCGTGATTCCCGTTCATCATGACTATCTCTTTAAGGTTTTGGAGGCTGCATTCTTTACTGGAGCAGGCAACCTCATCTTTCTCCTGAGGAATGGCTGACGGTTTTGAACTGCTGACCTTACAGTTAACAGCCGGATGTTACAGTTACCAACTGCACCACCACAGTGCCTATCAGATACATTATGGATGTACTTTTTGTTGCTAATTTTTATTAATACCCTTTTAAGGGATGACATGTGCATAACCAGGCAAAGCTCACATGACTGATAAGTGGCAGAGATGAGAACACTGGTTTCCAACTTATATACCCGTTGCCATTGAGGCAACAATGACTCAGCACAAGCCTCTAGTCTAGGACAAACTGTCTCTCTGTTCTGTAACTCCAAGACTGTCCCTCTCTATGGGAGTAGAGAGCCCTGTCTTTCTTCTCTCGAGTAGGCTGATGGTTCCAACCTGTTGACCTTTATGTTCGCAGCCCGACTCCTAATCACTACGCCATGAGGGCTCCTGATAGACTACTGTGCTCTGGAGGCGTTCAGCTCATCCCAGGGTAATATAAACAATTAAGTGCTCAACTACCAGTCAAGGGGGCTGGTTCGAGCCTTCCCAGGGGTTCCTTGGAAGACCATTGTGGCAGTCTGATTCCAAAAGGTCTCGGCTTTGAAAACCCTGCGGAGTAGTTCTCCCCGGCACACATGGCACCACCGGGCTCCGGCATGGGTGCAGGAACAGCAGCGGTCTTTTGTGCTTAAGAAAGCAGTGGTGAGTGTAGTGCCACTGCGCTCAAGATACCACCTCCCCTCGTCTTCTCTAGCTAGAAGGCGAAGTGTCAGGTGGGATGACTCTGTTTGATCACACGGACCTTTCTTTATGAGAAGAGATGGAACATAAGAGATGAAACAAGAATTACCTTACACACACAGCAAGAAAAGCAATCTACATGATCACTAAAAAAATGTCACAAAAGGTAAAGTTATGAGGTATGAGATGTTTTGATGGTGGTCTGAATGGTCATGCCAGGGTCTGATAGTGCATCTTTGGTAAAGTAGAAAGAGATATGCCTTGCCTTTCTTTTGATAGTTGACATTCATTTGTTGGAAAGTTATAACATGTACAAATATTGTGCTGAAAAAGTAGAGGACACTCAATTTGGTGCTTTACCATGTATAACTTGCAAACCTGCACGACTAACCCAGGAGACCCTGTGCCAAGTTCTCTCAAATGAGGGTGCTCTGGTCCCTTCTCAGCCTCGTGTGATGAAAAGGGGGCTAAGGATTCATCATGTAGAGGAGAGAGAGTGTTAGCAAGAACATGAGGCTCAGAAATCACGATGACTAGAAGCACTTGGGGAAAAGTAGAATTCAAAAGATATGTATCATTTGGTCAATATTGATTTGCCTGTAATAGTTCTGCCAATAAAATCAAAACAAAGGCTCCCCAACCCGCCCCAACACCCGGTCGGTCTTTGATGAGTCAAGGCAGGCAAGGCTATATCCTATGGGGCTGTGTTAAAGTCCATAAAATGAAATGTTGTCGCCCATGAAATTGGCTGTAAGCCATGTAATTGATTAAAGGCTGCACGTATCATGCTACCTGACTAATTAGAGATATTTATCTCTTGTCATCCCTGGGCTCCCAGTTCCACCTTTGTCAAAAGAAGGTATCATGCTAGATAACCACGACCTTCTTTTCCAGTTCTGAATCTCTATAATGATATATCCCAGTGGACTAAGGAGGGAGCTGGAAGTATGTAGCAGAATTCAATGAAAAATGTGTGGCATACTCTCAGTGTCAAGCAGTATGTGGGCAAGTACCAGAGTGTCGAGAATTCCCAGTTCTTCTTCCTTCTTGGCAGCATTGATTCTCATGTGCTCAGGTATCTTGTAGTCTGCAGATGTCTTCAGATTGAAGTCTCCCATATGCACTTGGGCCTCTTTGATGGCCTGGACATCTTTGGGATCTTCAAAGTCATCATCAGGTTTACTCCTTAATCTATCAGAAAAATAGACAACTCCCTGAATATGACAGCAAATGAACACATCTCATTTAACATAGGCATCATTCAAATTCCACAAAAGAATAACAGTATAACTCTGAGCAGAATCTATCAATTCAAACACTAGATGATCATGAAATAATTTGATTCTTCTTAGGCTTCAGTTTAATTCTAGGCAGCTAATAATAACATTGCTATTTGTTTATTTTATATAAATTAAACATTGTTGATTTTTAATCATTAAAATACTTCTTAAATTAAAGCACAGTTATAAGGTATAAGGTTGCTACTCCAATATTAGTTGGATTTCTATAATTCACCTATAAGTAATCTGAAAAGAAGATGAAGAAAATAATTCCACTTATAACAGCATCTAAAATAAATGTCACAGAAGAAATTTAAGCAGGAGAATTAAAAGACTTGTACACTAAAACAAAAAAAAAACATTACTGAAAGATATTAAAGAAAACATAATAAAGAGAAAAAATTCTGTGTTCAAGGACTAGAAGACAAGATCATTAAGGTGTCAATATTACTTAAAAACAATCTTCAGAGTCAGCATAATCCTTATTGAAATCCCACCAGTGCTGTCTTTTCAGAAATGGAAAAGTTCTTTCTTTTTCTTTCAATTTTTACATTTAGATGGAACTGCAAGTGACCCTGGATATTCAAAGCAATCTTAAACAGAAGAACAAAGGACTTCCCCAACTTCAAAATGTACTAATCAAAAACAGTATGATCCTGGAATAAGGACAGACACAGAGATCAGTGGAATTGAATTGATAGTCAGGAAATGAACCCACATATCAATGTTCAGTTGCGTTTGGGCAAGGTTAACCCAGTGTCATGGAAAAAGAATATGTTCTTCAATAAATGGACAAGTGCATCTCTACATGGGAAAGAATGAGGTTGAACCCATCCCTCATTCTATATATCAAAATTAAAAATGAAAGAACCACCCACATCTAAGAATTAAAATCTTACATCACAGAAGAAAACACAGGGTAAGACCCCGGGACTCAGTTTAGAATACCAAATCATCAGAGAGGACACCAAAAAGCACAGTAAAGAAAAGTATCATGGATCAATTGGACTCGATTAAAAACTTCTGTGCACACTGTCGTGACCCCAATTCTACCCTATGAATCCGGCTAGACCAGAGGATGTACACTGGTATAGATAGGAACCAAAAACACAGGGAATCCAGGACAGATGAACCCCTCAGGACCGGTGACGAGAGTGGCGATACCAGAGGGTGAAGAGAAGGTGGGGTAGAAAGGGGGAACTGACCACAATGATCTACATATGACTCCCTCACTAGGGGATGGGCAACAGAAAAGTGGGCGGGGGAACCATCAGATAGTGCAAGACATGACAGAGTAATGATTTATAAGTTATCATGGGCTCATAAGGGAGGGAGGGGAAAAAAGAGGAGCTGATACCAAGGGGTCAAGTAGAAAGCAAATGTTTTGGGAATGATGATAGCAACAAATGCACTATGTGCTTGACACAATGGATGGATGGATGGATGGATGGATGGATGGATGGATGGATGGATGGATTGTAATAAGAGTAGTATGCGCCCCCCCCCCAATAAAATGGTTTAAAAAAAAACTATGCAGTAAAGAATCTTATCAACAAAAGGGAGAAGACAATCTCCCGAATGAGAGGCTGTGGGAGCCAGGTAGGTGTGTTCTATAAAGATCTCATAGACAGAATATCAGGATAATGAAGAGCTCCGACAATTCAACAGTGAAACGACAGCCAGACACAAAGACCCTACTCGAATTCACTTTAAGTTTAAACATTTCTCACTAGTTCTGAGACAGAAAGTTTCTCTCTAATATTGCTGATGGTCTTTTCTTTCTTCCTCTGTAGTTTTATTCTTTTTTTGCAATTTCTGTTTTCTTTCCCAGTTTATGAAACACAGAAGGATCGGATGCAGAGAGACAAAGGCTGATGCAATGGTTTATCAGGCACTGGGTTGGGAATGGGGGTGGGGCTTAGGGGAATTGGGGGTGAATAACGAGTGCGAGAGCAGGAGGGTGTACTCGAACTGATTGTTATGATGCATATATAACTATTTTTAACAGCAGAGGAGAAATCTAGAAAACATTCTAAAGCTGACTGTCATGATGACTGTACGACTCTTCTCGATGTGGCTGCACTATCTTGAGTTGTACAATATGTGAACTGTATGGCAATAAAACTGGTTTTTAATGTGTTTAATGTTTTCTTTAAACAATTTTAAATGCCTTTTAAAAAATTATGACACGAAAAATGCTCAATGTCATGAGTTACTTGGGAGATGAATAACAAAGCTACAATGAACTAATACTTTATCTCACGCTAGGATGGATACTCTCAAAAGAGGAAAGAAAAAAAATGAAAAACAACATATATTGATGAGGATGCATGTATTAGGAGGCCTCGTTCATTGCTGTTGGGATTGTAAAATAATACAACTATGTGGAAAAGAGTTTGGTGGTTCCTAAAAAGTTAAACCTAAAATAATCAGAAACCTACACCACAGACAAGGGGTTGATTTAAACTCACAGCAACCCTCTAAGGAGGGTTTCTCAGGCCTTAAGTCCTTACAGGGGCAGACAGCCTCACCTTTCTCTTGCAGAGTGATGGGTGGATTTGAACCACCACCTGTGGTTAGCATCCCAACACCTAACCCCCACATCCACCAGTGTCATTCCACTCTTAGTTCTATACCTCACAGACTTGAAAGCAGTCTTCAAATAGATATATCATGGCATTAATCACCATATCCAAAAAGCAGGAACAATACACGTGTCCACTAACAATAGAATGGATAAGCAAAATGTGGCATATGCATTCAATGGAATATTACTGAGCCATGAATAGAATTGAAAAACTGATATATAATGTGACAAACATTAAACTTTAAACCATTATTCTGGGTGAAATTAGTCATGCACCACAAGACTATTATCTGAGTGCATTTACATGAAATATCTAAAACAGGCAAATGCAGAGAGGCCCAAGCTTATTAGTGGTTACCAGGGATGGATGGGAGGGGAAAAGAGGGAATGCCTAGTAAGGATTACTGATTTCATGCTAAAGGCTGGTGAGAAAAAAATGGAAACAATAGCTATGGCTAAACAATTGCGTCATATTGCAAATGTAAGTGATGCCATTGTTTTTGCACAGTTGCACAATATACCAAATGTAATTAATGTCATTGTTCCAGTCATTAAAACAATGGTTGAAAAGGTTAATGTATATGTATAAACAATTGTTTAAATACAAACCCTTGTTTATATATAAACATGTTTATACATAAATATATATGCAATTAAGAGGGAGGAGGAGTAGGAGAAGGGGAAAAAAGACAGGAAAGGGAAAGAGAAGAAGAGGGCAGGATGGAAGATAGGAAGAAAAAGGAAGGCAGAAAGAAAGGGAGGGAGGGGCTGGAGGAATACTTATGCTTCTGGCTATGAGAGAGAAACAAGGCCCAGAATTATCTTCATGCTATAAACTAGAAGAAAATTGAACACAAATATACAAAACGACTGAATCCAAAAAGTTAAAAAAGGCAGTACAAGACTTTATTTCTGAGAGAAAAGAAGCAAAAACAGTAATCCTTATAGTTACCAAGCTTTCTGCCTGCAGAAATGACCAGACTGTCGCACAGCGCAGTGATCATACGTTGAGCCCAGTGATGTGAGTTTAAGAGACCCAGATCAGTGTTCAAGGAGGTCAAAGTGATTAGAATTTGTGGGAAAGAAAATCAGCGTGCAGAGAGCTGCAGACATCTACTGTAGGCTCTCCTGAGCTGTGGCTGAAGACTCATCTGCACATGGGTAATGGGAAACCCCATGACTCTGGGCAAAGAACAGCATCCCTAGGAAGTACAGTGACTGGGAAGCTGTGAGATGAATTAATTTCATAGCTCACAGGTGTCTAAGAACCATAGAGACTCAAATAGGGTCAAGTTTTCCAGAGGGCAAGAACATAGAAGATATGTACAATGTTATCGGTCACTTTGACCTAATTCACATTTATGGAATATGGCACTCAGTGATGCAAGACTACACATTCTTTGCAAGCACATGTGGAACTTTCACTGCAATGGACTGGTCACAGGGCCATAACATAGTTCTCAATCAATTTAAAAGAATTCAACTGATAGAAGTATTATGACTTGATATTATTTAAGTCACATAGATTGTTTTCTATAAATAAGAAAGATATTTTCTAGCCCCACATGGTTGGAAACTAAATAGCGTATTTCAAAATAAATAATGGGTCAAGAATAAATCACAAATAATATTAGAAAATCAATATTATCAGTTGCTAAATGATAACAAAAATATACCATATATCAAAACCTGTGGGATATAGAGAAAAATCTATTCTCTAAATGCTTATCATAGGATATAAGCAATGAGATAAGTTTACATTTTAAACAACAATAAAAGTTTATTTTCCTAGAAGAAAGGAAATTGCTCAAAATAAAAACCATGATTAATAATCTTCTCTAACATCTCCAAGGCGAACCAAAGGCATACATAAAACATTGACATATGAATGGATTTGGGACCCACACTTAATTCTAGCCCCAATCTAGGAACAATTAGTTCCTATGGCATGGTCCTGCTTGATGTTCACTCTCATGAAAAGATCACTGAAGATATGGGTGCTCTCGCGAAGTGTGGTGAACAAATCAGATGGCGCTCCGCTATCAGAGAGAATAGCATGTGAGATCTTAAAAGCTTGTCTTTTGCCATTATAGAAGACTGGCAGGAAGGAGATGAGCCAATTAGAGTACAGTGTAGCAGTGATGAAATATACATTTTTCCTCTAGTTCTTAAATGCTTCCTCCCTCCCACTATCATGATCTGAATTCTACCTTACAAATCTGGCTACATGGAGAATCCAGGGTAGATGATCCCTTCAGGACCAGTGGGGAGAGTGGCGATACCAGGAGGGTGGAGGGAAGGTGAGGTAAAAAGGGGGAACCGCTTATAGGAATCTACATATAACCTCCTCCCTGGGGTATGGGCAAACAGTGGGCTAAGGGAGACATCAGACGGTGTATGATATAACAAAATACTTATAAATTATCAAGGGTTGATGAAGGAGGGGCCACTGGGGAGGGAGTGGAAATAGGAGGAGCTAATAGCAAGGACTTAAGTAGAAAGAAAATGTTTTGAGAACGATGATGGCAACAAATGTACAAATGAGCTTTGCATACAATGGATGGATGTATGGATTGTGATGAGTTGTATGAGCCCCCAATAAAGTGATTTTTTTCCTGTTTTTTTTATTTGTTTGGTTTTTTTGTGGGGAGGGGGGGAATCACTGCCCTCTGGTGGGAGTGGGAGGCCCAGCCTTGGTTCTGGAGAGCTGCTGCAGGATTTGAACTGTCAAGCCTGTGGGCCACAGTCCTGCATTCAACCACTATGCCACTGGGGCTCAGCCCAAAATGATTTTTTTAAAGCTTGTCTTTATACAAACAGCCATTTAGTAAAGGCATCAACTAAATTCACATGGAAGTAGCACACCAGCCTGTGTGATCCAAGGACTGTAAATAATATAATCCAAATCCAATGGAAGGAATATCAGAGCTTAAATTGTGAACACCTGGTGTGCAGAAGGCTATGGATGCTGTTCAAACCCACCATCCATTGATCTGAAGGAACATGAAGCTACCTGCTCTCTTACATCTTCACAGACTCAGAAACCCGAACAGTCAATTTGACCCTGTCCAATAGGGTCAGTATGAGTCAGAATTGATTCAATGGAAGTGGGTTTAGATGATTTTTTGTTTGTTTTTTTCACTCTACCTCATACCAAATGCTGGTGGGAGAGTTCAATTCCAAGGAGTTGAAGGTCTTTGGGTAACATAAAAAAAAAAGTTGGTTTTCAGCTACTAACCCCAAGGTTGGTTGTTTACATTCACCTACTATTACCATAGGAAGAAGAAGGGGGAAAAAAGTCTGGTAATCTATTTCCATCAGATGATCGCCTCCTTCAAGCACAGTTCTACTCTGAAACACACCAGGAGACTGCGTTGAGTCAGAATGATCTGTTTTGTTTTGCTTTCACAGATCACAAAAGGCGAGGGACAAAACTATGAGATGTCGGAAGGACATAAAGGGGTGTATCTCCATGATGCTGACATAGACACGGATTCCTTCATCTTTAAAGCTCAGCCCTCTGGGTGCACTAGCAAAATGCAATTCCTGGGTCTGCAGCCATGAGATCCCAGCTGGAATCATAGAAATGCCACTGACATGTCACCACTCAGAAAGACCCAGCAGAGCTGTCTTCCTTCTCCAGTCCCCTATCTTTCACCTTCCAACTTAAATACTGGCAGTGACAATAGAGGAAAATAATTTTTAGTGTATATAGTTCAGCCTCAGAAGTTGAAAAGATAACAGTGTAGGTGGAAAACTCACAGTTCCTCCCATTCTTTCTTCCGCTGCTGAATCTTCTGTTGGGCTCTTTCAGCTTTCATGATGACCTTTCTCGTTTTCTCGATTTGATTTTCCACCATTATTTCACTCAAGGTTTTAGGTCGAAATTTCTTCCCCTTTTCCACAATGGATTCTTCTGGTAGGCTCACAACTACACCTGTTCAGAACATGAGAAGCTTGCTGTTTTTTGTCCCCAATGTTTTAGAAACATGAAAATAAAAAGCTCCAAGAACAATTGCTTTTCATTTATCACATTTTTTAAAGCTACAGAATATAATGAATCCGCAAATCAAAGTGTTATTGAATAATTATAATTTCAACAACCAAAAACATACTGTGGCCCACCAACATAAAGAACTCTAAGTCCCTGAAGACCATATGAAAGTTGTCATGTAGTTACAGTAAATAATCAGAGACCTCCGTCAATAAAGGTGGACATCTAACTGCTCTTGGGAACGCTGGTAAGGAATGCTTATGACATGGTGGCAAGGGGAAGGAAAACAAGTGGAATCCTATTTGATGTGATTATACAAGCAATTATAAACTGGCCAGACACACATACTCAAATCTAAGTTTTTGAAAGTCTTCAGCTTTATCAATTAACAATTATCTTCTGGAGAATTAGTTGTTTACCATGTTCAAGCTATCGTGAGCAACATAAAGATGATAAACACACACAATTGTAGGTAACTGCTCCTCACTTTTGGCCGAATTAGCTGATCCTTTACATGTATGTCAATAGTAAAATAGTTTATTGTCTGCTATTTTGCACATTACTGATATACATGTGGCAGACATGGTGTTTGGCAAGAGTAATGCTGGCTGTCATTATTAAGGTTATATGTCAACTTGGTTAAGTCATGATTCTCAATTAATGATATAATGATGTAATTAGGCAGATATGTATTGATGCAATTTTACAGTCAAGGAATTAGATGGAGTCACTCTCCATTTTGTGATATGATACGGTCATCCTCCACTTTGGCAGTGTACTGATTTTCAAATGACCTGAACTGTGGAGCCTAATTATGTCAATAACTAGTAAAACAAACTTCAAAAAGTTCATGGTAGAATTCCATTATCTTTTAATTCAACCTTTGTGGGATCCACGGCATTGAGATGAGTCAGACTCATAGAGACGCTGTAGGAAAGACTAGAACTGCAGGTAGAAACCTCATTTTCAGGTAGAAACAGCCCCCTCTTTCTCTCTCAGAGTGGCCGGTGAGTTTTCAACTCCTACCCTGGCCATTAGCAGCCCGATGCTTAATCTTTGAATCACCAGAGCTCCAGAAAGAGATGGAAAGTTAAATAATAAGATGGGATTGTGAGAGTTCACATATGTAGTAGTAAGGAAGAGGGTTTAATGGGGCCTGAATGATTCGGGAAAGGGACAAGAGCAGCTGTTGAAAAAGAGGATGCTTTCTACTCCCAGAAGGGACTGCAAGGGCAGTTCTACCCTAGCCCTCAAGGTCACGATGAGTCAGCATCCACTGGATAGCAGCGCGTTTGGAGTTTGAGAGAAGCTTAGGGAAAACTTCATAGCAGAGCTGTGACTTAAACTGGGCCCTGTAGAACCAATGGCAATTGGAGAGCAAAGGGGTGAACTATTCATTACAGCAGGAGTGTTGGCCTGGAAGCATCAGGCATAATTAGGAAAGAGCAAGGAAGACAATGGCTTAAGCATTCTTGGTAAAAGGTGTGAGGAGACCATATTGTAAATAGAGACTGGAATCAGATTGGCAGGAGGCTTTAATGTTGTGATCATGGTCTCAAAATGTATCCTTCAGTGAGAAAGGGGTCACTGATGGGCTTCTCAAGAAAGAGGATGACACTAGCATTAACGCCAGTGCTGTTTTAAGGACACTAGCCCAGAATTGGCCAGCACACTGGGCATAGAACCCACTGTTTATTCTTGGCTGGGCCCTCAAAACCATTCCCAGAATTCCCATTTTCCTCCTATTCATCTGCAGCCCCCCCAAAGCCGGTCCAGAGGTTAGATGTCCTCATTTTACACCTGTCTGCTAGGCTCTGGTTGCACATTCATTAAATACTTAGCTGCTAAGGTAAGGTCAGCAGTTCAAACACATCTGTCTGCCACCCCATGGCAAAAGACGAGGCAGTTTGCTTCCCTGAGAGATCTGAGCCTCAGAAAACTGTGAGGCAGTTCCACTCTGACTTCTGAGTCATCAAGGGCTGCAGCTGACTCATGGACAGTGAATTTGGTTTGGATTAGATGAGTCTCAGACTGTTTATTCTGTGTAAAGCCTACATTCTCAGGCAATCATTTGAAATGTAATATCCTAGCCCCTTACTCTGGATTAAGGACCCAAGGAAGAAAGAGTGGGGAATGAGAAAACAGTAATATCTGCCATTCTCCCCAACTCAATCCCATGACTGGGTGAGTTTACTTTAGTGGGTGCCTGTCGCCCAGAGGACAGCAGATATGGAGTACTTGCTACAAAAACCCAGACCTCTAATTCTTAGCCTTTCCATCCCCCCCACCAATGGCTTGTCATTATTTATTCCACAGCTGCCCTTCAAAGGAGGAAAGGGAATAAGAGATTAAGCTGAAATCACCAGAGAGGCATCAGAGGGTCATGACACACAAATGACAACTGAAGCTGAAATCTTCAGAAGTATGGACAAGAATCCTCTTATCCGTCAGGCTACCTGTATCTCGCTGGCTGTCCTTCTTCCCAATTCCCTCTTTCTCCATCCGCTCCATTTTGCTCGCTTTTCTGTCCATCTGACTGAGTTGCTTGGACCTGGAGTACTGCGAGGGCTTCACGAGCCTATAGGAGGCTATCTTATGGCTACTCTGGATGGCATGAACCACGATAGCATCATTTTCCAGTGAATCACGGAATCTGGAAAGCAAGCAAAGTATTCCTCATGGAAAGTATTTGGAAGACCCTAGTAAGTAATACAAACCATAAAATACTATTCTTTAAAGCCATATGTCCATATGCTACATACTAAATGTAATCAGATATACATTTATTTGTGTGGTATACCTTCACATACATAGATACATCATATTCTCTTACCAGGAGATGGAAGTTAACTAGGACTTTCTTTTCAGTGAAAGTATTTAACTCATTATTAACAGCATGATGTGCTTAAATTAGGTTCCTAGATTGGGACAAAGGAGGTTGTCTCCCCAATGCCTGCACAGGGCCCCCAATACCGGGGTTGAAAAGAGATGGAGCGCACTAATTGGACACTTATGGGGAAATCCAGAACTGGGCATGTGCAAACTAAGTCCCCTAAGCGCAGGTGAAACCTAAGCCTAGAGCCACATAGGCCCATGAAATCACACAGGTGTGCTTAACTGCAGCCAGTGAGAACAGGCAATGCCCTCAACTCCCTTTTTGCAGGCTGCTGGCCTCCCTTCCTCTGCTCTCGCTTCTTGCTCAGATGCATGCTGTAAGCAGAGGCCTCCTGCTCCCTCGGGATCCGTAAGCCCTCTGGGGCTCCGGGACGTCCCCAATTCCACTCTCTGCGGTGGAGTTTAATACTCCCCATTCCTGTATTCTTTCCCCTTGGGTTTTCCGCACCCATTTGCAAACCCCCATATGTGAACCCAACCCGGTGAAATCCCGCGTGCTTTCCAGCAAGAGTGTGCATCTTTTCGAGACCGTGATACCCAAAACTTTCCTTTGCCTCTCTAGAAACGCACTTGGACTTCAAAGATGCTTCTGCCACGTGACCTCTTTGGGCATTGTGAAGCAAGAACGGAGGGAAACTCCACCCAGAATCCTAACACTTATATGTGGAAGTATAAAAAAATTTCAGGCAGAATGAAATTTAATGGTAAATGCATGGTTTCCTCAGATGGATATAATGCATTTACTATTACACTTCAGTTGGCTAGTAATTTTTTCTTATAGTTTCAAATCCAATCAGGGAATGGGTTCAGTGTCTTGGCACTACACCAAAGGTCAGCAGTTCAAATTCATGAGTCGTTCCCCAAGAGAAGGATGAGGCAGTCTTGCTTCCGTTATGATGTACAGTTTTGGAAACCCAGTTCTACTTCATCCTATTGTGTCTCATTCTGAGTCAGAGTTGACTCAAAAGCTGAAAGCAAAAGTGTAGCTTTTTATAAATGTCTTACATAAAAACATGCCCGTAGGCATTTTTGGCATATAATAAAATGAACTAGAATGCACACCTATAAAATCACCACCACCTGCTGCCTTGGGCTTGACTACAGCCATGAATTCTCTCTTGTATCACAACTTCACACTTCTACTGGAGAAGTTCTCGCTCATCAACCCCTCCTTTCAATACTCTATCCTTCCCACTTGTGGCCTCTCTCCATGGCTGATCCCCTCGGGTCTTCAGGCCCAAGGGCTACAATACTTTATTTAGGCCTTGTTCCCATTTCTCTTTTGTACTCTATTTTTTCCGGTGACTTCTCCACTGCTCCTTCTGACTTCCTTGTTGTTGGCCCTTTGGGAATGAAGGGATGAAATGTAATACCCTTAATGACACAAAAAGGCTAACATGGCCAGCAGACTCTCTGCAAGGCCACATGGCTCCAGGGTCCTCAGTTACACGAGGGAGACTCCCCGTGGAAACTGCTCGGGAAAGAACAAATTGCTCTGGTGCCAGGCCAAGAGACTTTGTGAGAAAATCATTTAAGGATAGACCCCATGATGACTGCAAAGAGGTCTCTGCTGGGGCCACAGCAGATGTAGGTTTTCTCAAGGATTAAAATCATGCTCACTCATACAAGAACTCCGTGTAGACCAATAGCACCTAAGCTCTTCTGGGCCAGAACTCATAGCCCCAGACACAACCCAGGTGAGTCTATCCTCATATGGCCAACCTCCCAGCCTACAGGCTGCATGTCCCTTTGCTATATGCTTCCCTTCTGTCCATCTCAAGGCTGCCTATCAAGCAAGAGTGTTTCTGAGGGAACTGTTCCAGCATCAACAACTGCACATCCAGGCTCATCCAGGAGCTCCCGAACCCTGGGAACTGTGTCATTCCTGGGGACTCTCGCAGAATCCTTATTCCTAGAACTTGACAAATATACATAAATGTGTGTAGTCATATATAGCAGCACTGTTCATAATAGCTCCAAAATGGGAATGATTCAAAGGTTCTCCAATAGGAGCATGGAAAGAATCTGGGCTGACAAGTCAATTCTCGCTTTTAGTGAACCCATAGGACAAAGAAGGGGTATCCCACCCTAGGGGGGGGTGTTCAAAGCTGTCATACTATGTCATACTTTTCCCTGTGCAGTGGCTGGTGAGTTCGAACTCTGTTAGCAATTTCATGCTTAAGCCATGCTGATGGCAGCCAGAGCCCTGGAGTTAGAGGAGCCACGTGGAGACCCATGCCAGCACTGAGATGCTTCCACCACCACTGGATCCACAAGACTTTCCACCCACTGGCCTGTGATCTCCCTATGTATCCAGCATCATTGCATGGCTACGTAAGTCTAAAGAGGAATTTATGGACTAATATTGGACATACGGGTTAATATCAGACTCATGGACTTGATCTGGACTGGGCTGTGATGTTTTCTTAATATACAATTGCTCTTTGATATAAAGCTCTCTCTTTACACTCATGAGTAGCTCTGATTTTGTTTCTCTAGTCAACCTGCCCTATCACAGATGTCATAATATGAATAACTCATGTGTACTAATCTGGCTAAGCTTCAGCATGACACTGAGTAAAAGAAGCCAAATGCAAAAGAATTCGAATATATGATTCCATTTAGATGAAGTTCACAGGCAAAAACTAGTCTGTGGTGATTTAGATTAGAATGTGCACCTTTGGCAAGTAGGCATTTATTGAGAGTGGGTCATAAGGGAACTTCCTGGGGTGCTAATCTGTGTTCTCTATCATGACATGCATATGTATCTATCAAAAATTCTTAGTCTGAAATAAAAAGCCAAAATCCATTTGCAGAGACTTCACATGGAATCAATCTCCAGTGAATTCCTTGGGTGGTTGACCAGGGATGTGAAAAGCATTGTCCACAGACAGAGTGCCCCTGAGGGTGAATTACTGCAGATGTGGTCAGGGTAAAATCTACCACCTCATCATTTGTTTCCCTTTTCACTCATTCTTAGTGTGTACTGTTTTCATTGTTTTTGGTTTTCTTTTGGGTTAGAAAAAAATGCAACCAAAGTTATTGAACTAATTATCTAGAAACCATTGGATGAAAACCTAATCTGCTGTGTAAACATTTGCTGAAAATACAATTTTATTGTAAAAAAAAAAAATCTCAGTCTGCTCACCGAAGATTTATATGGGAATTCTAGAACACATGATTGTTGTCACCAGGAATGTGTACACAGATCAAGAGGTAGTTGTATGAGCAGAACAAGAGGACACTACATAGTTTACAAGCTTGAAAAAATATGTGTCGGAGTTGTATCCTCTCACCATACTTGCTCAATCTGTATGCTGGGCAAATCATCAGAGAAGCTGGATTATATGAAAAAGAGTGTGACTTCAGCATTGGAGACAGGCTCATCAACAATCTACACTAAGCAAATGACAAAACCTTGCACCTACTGGAGAAAATCAAGAGTTGTGGCATTCAATGTAGCTTACACCTCAACGAAAAGAAAACCAAAATCTTCCCATGATAAATGGGGAAAAAGTTGAAATTTTCAAGGATTCGATCTTGCTTGGATCCCACAATCAATGTTCATAGAAGCAGCGGACAGGAGATCCAAAGACATTGCATGAGGTGAATTTGCTGCACAGGAAAGCCTCTTTCAAGTGTTGGAAAGCAAGGATGTTATTTAAAGGGAGGAAGGGTCACCTGCTCTCCTCCATCATCTCATATACCTGTGAATGTTGGACGTTAAATAAGGAAGATTGAGGAGAATTTGAAGTGTGATGCTAGAGAAGAATATTGAGAGTACCATGGCCTGCTAGAAGGACAAGCCAATCTGTCTTGGGAGAAGTAGGCCAGAGTGCTCCATAGAGGCAAGGAGGGCAAAACTCTTTCTTATATACTCTGGACATATTGTCAGGAGAGTTCTGTCGCAGGATAAGGACATAATGCTTAGCAACAGGGAGGGGCAGCAAAAAAGAGGAAGATCTTCAACGAGACGGACTGATCCTACGGGAACAATTGTAAGGAGGGTGTAGGACCAGGCAGTGTTTGCCTCTGGTGTGCACAGGGTCACTGTGGGTCAGAACCGGCTAGATGACATGCAACAACAACAAAAACATATCATTTTTAGCACAAAAAGGTGCCCCCCCCCATTAATTTGTCACAACATAAAAAAATTCTCAAAACCAGAGTAAATACATATATGCAATTTGACCTGTGAAAATTTTCATTGCTGAGCACCTCTGTGTTAGTCTGGGTAGACTAGAGAAACAAATTCATAAACATGCATATGCATATAAGGGAGAGGTTTGTATACAAGAGGAATGGAACCTTGAGAAAGCCTCCTAACCCAGTCCAGTCCAAGCCTACAGGTCAGATATTCTCCCATATGTCTGATACCAGTCTATAAAGTCTACTTCAGAGGCACATGCAGTGACACCAGGACAATCACAGGCCAGTGGGTGCAGAGTTTTGTGTATCTAGTGGTGGTAGAAGCATGTCAGCACTGGCAGGGACTTCTCTGTGACTTCTCAAGCATCTCAGCACCGGCAGGAGTCTCCCCATGGTTCTTCCAGCTTCCAGGGCTAGAGGGTCTATCAGCATGCTGCAATGTCTCCCAGGGAGTCACCTTGTGTCTTATTAGTAGAATGGAGTCCAATGGACTGAGCCATGAGTCTCTCATCTCCAGGGGTGAAATTCGGCCCGATTTCCCAGAATACTCAGGAGAAAGTCATGCCCACACAGAAGTCTCACTGGCTATCCTCAGATTCACAGGCTAGACTCCACCCCTACACTCCCAATCATGAAATTGACACCAGAGTACACGACTGCCACAGCCTGTCTCCTGGACTTAATCTTGAAAGAAGTGTGATGCTCAGGAAGGTGTCAGTAGCGGCAGTCAGGGGGGTACATGGAGAATTCAAGGGCCCTGAGTCCTTCTGGACCTTTGTGGACCACTTCTGACTGAGCCATTGCACAAACTATGTGAATCATACACATATTCTCAGACATGTAAGTTTGCAAGAAATGCAGATCGTACCTATTTTGTAGCTTCTTGAGGCCAAGATAACACTTCTCTTTTTCCCAAGCCATTTCCTTCTCTGCTTGTCGGATTTTGAATACTGTTTTTCTGTGGATCTCAGCACGGATTTTGGAATCTACATCGAATTCCTGTAGGCGAGGGGGAGGTTTGCTCATCAAAATGGGCACTTTATTAATGAGCTGTTCTCAACAGAGATGCGGATATGTCCACTGCCGCCTCAAGGATATGCTGTTCTATGCACTCCCTCCCAGATGTTATAAACATTTCCCACTTCAGAGAAGCAGTGATATGCTTACTTCCACAAAATAGAGAAAATAGTTCTCAGAATAATGAATCAACTCAAACACACAGCCTTTGAGTCAATGCTGACTTAAAATGACCCCCTGTGGGTTTCTGAGACTGTAGCTATTTACAGGATAAAAAGCCCCGTGTTTCACCTAGGAGTTGCTGGTGGATTTGAACTGCCAACCATTCACATCTTAACACAGTGCTTAACACTGGACCACCAGGTCTTCATAGAATAGTGAATTGCAGACCAACACTTAGCCACGACACCACCAGGATACCCTAGAATGCACAGTAGCACATAATTAAAGGCACAAACGAAAAGATTTTTCCCAAGATAAAAATAATAAATGCTGACAGAATATATATATGTATATATATATATATATATGGAAAAAATGCCACCATCACACCAAGCAACTATAAGTTAAACCACTATAAAGTCCTGGTCCACATCAGAAGTTCATGTAGTAGATTGAAGATCCTCTCCCACATGACCCCATCCAGGGAAAATCACAAAATCTTTGGAAGCTTCTGGATATCAAACAGTTACAGTTGAAGCCAAAGGGTTCACTTTCCTCTAGAACAGAAGTTCTCAACTATTGGTTGTGACCTCTTTGGAGGGGGGGGGTCAAATAACCCTTTCACAGGGGTCGTCCAATTCATAACAGTAGCAAAATTACAGTTATGAAGTAGCAACAAGAATAATTTTATGGTTGGGTTGTCACCACAACATAAGGAGCTATATTAAAGATCGCAGCATTAGGCAGGTTGAGAACCACTGCAAAGAATACTTCATATATTTTACTTTTAACCCTGAAAGAATGACAGTGCTTCAATTTTCATGAAATTACTAAGTAAGAATTATCCTTGCCAGAAGTATTTGTGTTTTAAGTAATGATGTGTGTATAAAGTCATCACCCATAGCACTTAGCTCAGTTGCTTTAAACTATCTAACCCACACCCAAAGAGGTAGCCTTACCCCTAGAAAAAGAGCATATGTATCTTAATGAGAGATTCATTATGAGCTAGACTTCATCAAAGAATTCTTCACATTAAAATGATACAGTACTTCTAGATAGGACTGGGTGGCCCAGGAGTGTATGAAAACAAAAACAGAAATTCAAACTGTGGTGGTCATATGCTTATGTTAATTTTATGATTGAGATGTAGGGGTGGAAGACTGAGGCTTCTGGAAGCTGGACGTCTATCAAGCAATAGAGAATCTCAGCTTTCTTCCGAGGTTTTCAACTGCTGACCTTGCAACTAACTGCCCACCCAGTAGCCACTGTGCTGCCATGGCTTTGAGGATTAGTAACCAGATTCAAACCTATATCACAGAAGGGAAACTGTAATGAGCATTCATTTATTTATACACATTTACTTACAATGCATCTTAGGGGCCAGGAGAAAGGAGGAGCCAAATCCAGAAGT
The DNA here is from genome assembly GCA_004026705.1 of Nesogale talazaci. Classification (NCBI taxonomy): domain Eukaryota; kingdom Metazoa; phylum Chordata; class Mammalia; order Afrosoricida; family Tenrecidae; genus Nesogale; species Nesogale talazaci. The sequence continues at coordinate 20,439 of PVJH01009133.1, read as the reverse complement.
CAACCTCAGAGTATGGGAAGAAGCTCATTTGCATCTAAACCAAGATGGGTCTCAAAATCTATAATGGTTTCACTCAACCTTGGGGATCAATTGAATGACCCTTTCACAGGGGCCACCCAATTCATAACAGCCCCAAGATTACAGTTATGAAGAAGCAACAAAACTATGTTATGGCTGAGCCCCGGTGGCCTAGTGGTTGTTCGCGGGACTGCAGCCCTCTGGGATGGAGGTTCAATTCCAGCAGTGGCTCTATGGGAGCAAAGGCTGGGCCTCCTACTCCCACCAGCAGAGGGCAGTGATGAAAAAAAAATCTAATGTCATGGCCGGCTGTCATCACAATGTGAGGAACTGTATTAAAGGGCCACAGCACTAGGGAGGTTGAGAAGCACTGGTTCAATTGATACGAGCATATTCATTGGTAGCTAAAAGGAAGCTAAGAATTATTTTACTGTTTCTACTTGCTCATCATGTCAGTAATTCAAACCACAGGAGAAAGACGAGGTTTTCTGCTCATATATGATTTACAGTCTCAGAAAAAACTGTAGGGAAAAACCTGCTATCGTGAAGTTCTACTCGTTCTTGAAGGTTGCCGTAAGTCCGAATTGCCTCGCAGCTGTGGTCTGGTGCTGGTCTATGTGTGAGCAAAGTGATCTTGACCCAAGAACTGCATATGTTAAAGTAAAATGAAAAGTATTCAGGCTTACTGTGCGTTTAAGCTGCATATGCTTTGGTAATTTTTCATTCATTTTCAGTAGCTCCAAAAATTCATTCCTCAAAATTTTAAGCTTTTCCTTCTTTTGGGTCTTTATCTCTAGCACTTCCTTCATTAACTTGTCATGCTCTCTTTTTTTTCTGGCATTCTCAATACTGCAAACAAATTTTAATGGACAGCAGGTTGAGGAAAAGAAAGAGCAGAATGAGGAATTATTACTTGATAACTTGCAGAGTGATCTGGCTTAGCTAACGTCCGTCTGAGTCTGGTTTCCAGACATTCAGACCTAATCAGTGTTTCACCAAGCATTCTCATACCTGTAGGCTTTGGGATCTTCGATATCTGGTGGAATTAGTTCGGTGTCAATTCCAAACTGTTAGAGGTGAAGAGAAAACAGATAAGCGCTCTCAAATTGCATGATTTCTCCTTTAAAGCCTTAAATAAGAAATAGTTCATTTGATTTTCATTTTTAAACCACCGTTTCACTCACTACCATCGTGTCAATTCTGACTCACAGCGACTAGACAGGACAGGGCAGAACTGTCCCTGCTGGCTTCCAAGACTTGCATTGCTTGGCAGGAGCGCAAAGCCGCCTCCTTCTCCCAGAGCAGCTGGTGGTGTCCAGCTGCAGACTTCGCAGTCAAAGAGAAATCTTTTTCTCAAAAGACCCTAGGAAAAAGCAGTGGATTGACCTTGTTTCTGCCTCATGTAAGTGGGAAGCAATAGAAAAGCTTGAAACCTGCTCATGTAGCATTCCTGGGTGGTAAAACAGCTACAAGCTCCGTGATGAGTCAGAAAGTTACTGGTTCCAATCAGTTCAGAGGCACCTCAAAAGACAGGCCTGGGGGTTGGCTTTGGCAAGGCCAGGACCTTGAAAACCATCTAAGACAGTCCTGCCCTGCCCACCTGGAGCCATCCTGATTGAAAGTAATTCAACAGCAACTCACAGCAATGAATTCAAACACAAGAACTTGGTTCCGCAGATACCTGAGTCTGTGCTGTTCAGCGGGAATTGTGGCCAGTGAAATCATCAAGTGAGGTTTGCTGATCAAAGAGGTCTTAACTAACTTTAAACTTGATGATTATCCACTCTTCTCTTTCTGAACAGCTCTGTATTCTGTCATTCATGGTATATTTTAAAAAAAAGGAATTGACATTCATTTCTTAAGTAAATAAGTTTAATTAGTGAACCCACTTTGAATTAACCTTATTATTGTGACAGTCTTTTTTTAAGTAAATGTAAAACTACATAGATTTTATGAATGTCAAGGTCTTTGCCATTCCTAAAAGTTGGTCAATGTAAGAGATCACGGTGGTTAAATAAATGGTCTTCATCACGTCGGACACAAGCTGAGAGATTTTTGTTTATTTTTCACTTATTTATTGCCTGCCTTTCTCCTGCATCCATGTGATTTCCAGGATATGATCCTGATAGTCAACTGCCTCCTTGCCACCATGGTTTAAATTATGAAGCAAAATATATGCCAAAAGTTGTCTTTCCAAGGTGCACATTAAGATACTATGTTGTCTGAGTCTCACCTGCCCAGATGCTTCTGTAATTGTTCTGGGGTCAGGTTCAGACAGTTGTGCTCATTTAATGCTTCCAGCTGAATTCTAAATAGAGTGTAAGAACTTCAGACTGATGCAAAGTTTTGTTGTCTATCAATTGTTTCAGATGTTTGCTTCTTAAGGGTGCATCCACTGCCATGCCTATTGCAAGGCATATTGCTTGCAGTCATCAATAAAAAGACACCATTATACAAATTTGACATGGATTTTTTTCCCTATCCAATATAGTTTTCTATAAAAATGGATTGTGGTATGAAGGCCATATAGCTGAGAAGCAACAGAACCCACATGGAAGAAGCACACCGGCCTATGTAATCATGAGTTGTCAATGGGATCAGGTATCAGGCATCAAAGACCCCAAATAAAAGATCATATCTATGTGAATGAAGTGGAGTGAGGAGTGGAGACCCAAAGCCCATCTGAAGACAATTGGACATTCCCTCACAGAAGGGTCACAAGGAAGAGACAAGCCATTCAAGGTGAAGTACAGCACCATGAAACAACATCCTCTAGTTTTTTAATGCTTCTTCCCCCATACTATCATGACCCAAATTCTACCTTACAAATCTGACTAAACCAGAGCATGTACACTGGTACAAATAAGAGCTCACAACAGAGGGTTATCCAGAACAGATAAACCCCTCATGACCAATAATGAGAGTGGGGATACCACGAGGGGAAAGGGAAGGTGGGGGGAGAAAGGAGACCAATCACAATGATCTACCTATAACTCCTTCCCAGAGGGACAGACAATCGAAAGGTGGGTGAAGAGAGACAGTGGTTGGTGTAACACATGAAAAAAAATTAAATAATCAAGGGTTCATGAGGGAGGTTGGGGGAGGGGGGGAAATGAGCAGATAACAAAGGCTCAAGTAGAAATAAAATGTTTTGAGAATGAGGATGGCAACAAATGTACAAATGTGTTTGACACAATGGATAGATGTATGGATTGTCATAAGAGCAGTAAGAGCCCCCAATAGTATGATTTTTAAAAAGCGAGAAAAGAAAGAGATTTTCCTTCTGGTTCACACACTTCCATTTTTGTATTTTCCTCTCCCTGATCTGGATCTATTGAGATACCAGACCTTGCTCCAAATTTTGCTGATATTAACAGAAATTTAATTTACTTGTTCAACTTTTCTCTACAGTCTCAATGTGTTCTTTTGAAGTTGGCTATGAGTTAAATGGAAAACCAACGTGAACCCTAGAATTTGAGCTATGGTCTTTCAGACACTTTCTTAATCTTCAGGAACAATTTTAATGGTTATTAAATTGTGATTTTACCCAAAGGAAGCACTAAAACTAGAAAGTGTATGTCTGCTATGAAGCAAAGATTGTACTTTAAGGATCTACACCCTCAATCCTCATCAAAATCTATGCTGCCTGGTCATAGAATAATTTATACTGAATCTTTGATCTTGACCATATTGCCATAATCTAACACTAAAGAGGATAATACATTCATAGCCATTTCAAACAGTGTGGTATTCATGTTCCTTAAATGAATAAATGAATTTAAAGCAAAATATGTACCTGAAATAAATATTTAAAAAAATAGAAAACTCAAGAAAGTGTTTTGATACTGGAAAATTATCACGTGTTTTAAATTTGAGAGGATGCTGAAACTTTAAAACAAGTGAACATCTTTAATATTCAATATGCAAGCTGATGAACCAAAAAATCAAAATGTTAATACTGGGAGGACAATAAGTCTCTAAGATGACCATGTCTAAGCAGTTGTCCATTTTCAGGACACGTGAGCAAATCTTAACATCATTATTTTTAAATCTAGCTTTTATCATTCCTGTTGTTAACTAGTGAGTCACATACCCTGGGGAATGGTACTTTGGCTTTGAGCTCCTCCTCTAATTCCATTTCAGAAAAAATGTTGAAAATGAAGATATTACTGTCTCCTCCAGCAGTCACCAAGAAACGGTTATCAAAGCTAGTAGCAATGTTTTTAATGCGCCCGTAATCATTGTCATGAACATTGAGGTGCCAGAAATTCTTAAAACTGCTCAGTGAAGTGTCATTCCGTTGCAGGACATAGACTCGAATGGCTCCATTTTCCATTCCACAAAACATCATAACTTTATTAAGGCTGTGAGATCGACAGAAAGTGCATTGTTACTCACACTAATTTGGAAATCACTTTTCACTTTAAATTGATTGACAAGGTTATAACCACAGACCTACTGCCACCAAGTTGTTTCTGATTAACAGTGATTCTGTAACTAGGTTTCCATACAGCTTTCATTTTCTCTTGAGAAGAAAGTCTGTCCTGTGGAGGTGCCTATGGTTTCAAACCACCAACCCTGCAGATTACTGCCCACTGTGTAACCACTGCAGCACAGCAGCTGGTGGTATAGTGATGAACATAGCTGCCTTCCAAGAAGCTGACCCAGGTTCGATGCCCGACCAATGCAGAGAAATTACTTTGAGAGTGGTGATAGTGGGAGGGTGGCGGGAAGGGGGAAAAGAAAGGGGGAACCAATGGCAGGGATCTACAGATAACCTCCTCCCTGCGGTATGGACAACAGGGAAGTAGGGTGAAGGGACACATTGTACAGTGTACAGTATGATAAAATAATAACAATATGTAAATTGTGAAGGGCTCATGGGAAAGGTAGACTGGGGAGGGGAAATAGGAGCAGCTGACACTGGGCGCCTAAGTAGAAGGGGGATGTTTCGAGAATGATGATGGCAACAGAAGTGGAGATGTGGCCTGCATATAATGGATGTATATATTGATCATGATGGGAGTCGTATGAGCCCCCAATAAAATGATTTAATAAAAAATAAAGATAAATTAATTGATTGACAAATGACTAACGTTGTCATAAGGTACGGCGGGGGAAAGTCCTTGTGAAATTTGGAGCTGGTCTCCAGGAGACTGACTGGCCTTGATGGTCAATTCTCAATTCATGAGGGTGAATGAATCACCTGGGGGTTTCTCCAGGATCATAAGAACCCCGAACCTTCAATAAGTTAGAGACAATTAGTATCTAAGATGAGGGTGTCTAAGCAGTTGTCCATTTTTAGAACATGTGGGCAAATCTTAACATCATTATTTTAAAATCTAGTTTTTATCATTCCTGTTGTGAGTGAGTCACATGCCCTGGGGAATGGTAATTTGGCCATTTCATGCAGTATATAACTATGCAGTAGCCTCCTCTCAAATAGCAGAAAGGGAATCCATTCTGTGTAATGGTGTGATAAGGGAAATGCTGGTCGTTTTTGAGGAGAAGGATGAAAGTGCAGTTTCCAGGTTATCTTGGGTTCTAGGTATTCCTCTGAGGTAGTCACCAAGCATCATTTGAGCAGTCCCTCTTTTGGATGGATCAATAAAAACTGATCATAACCACAGATATAAAACATAGAAGCTAAAGAAAAAGAAGGCATTGTGTTGGATTGTTTCTTTGTTTAGCTCTGTAGAATGTTTTACCTGAAAGTAATACTTTGGACTGGATTATCCTCTGCACCCTCAAGGAAACGAAAGTCGAAAGGCTCGTCTCTTTGTTCTTTGATGTCCCGGTCTTGGTTGTAGCTGGGGAACTCACAGTGGTACAGAATGCCAGCATCATAGCCATCCTGGCGAAAGAGGTCAGTCAGATACAGGGAAAAGGGACTTGTCTGTAAGACATAGTGGACCACGTGAGGAATTTGATTGCTTCAAATTTGTAAATGCAAAGCAGATGTTTTAAAACATCTTTCTCTACACCATTTCTATACTACAGATACATTTGGGATATTTTTTCTTTCCAAACACCTCAAGTGTTCATTTGTATACAGAGATTAAGAGCCAATACAAGATCACTATCATTTTTAACTACTTGCTGAATTTTTTTTGGGGGGGGGGAGAGGGGGGCATTACTGCCCTCTGGTGGTCATGGGACCTACCCAGCCTTGCTGCTGCTGGATTTGAACCGCCAAGTCAGGGGCCCGCTGTCCCGCACTCAACCACTATGCCACTGGGGCTCAGTCCCTCTGAATTCTATTTTATTTCACATACTATTTTGCTGAACAAGTACAGTTGAACAATAGGGTTTTGCAGGTCATCGTTTTCACAGCTAGTTTTCTTCAGTCCAGAATTCTTTTAAATACTATTCATTTCTCAGGGAGGACTATGGGGAAACAATTGATCCAAGTGATGAGAGTGTGGAAGAACTATACTGTTCCAATCCTACGCTGCTTGTTATCTCTGTGTGCACCAACGATGTCTTATAGGAAACCAGTTAAGAGCCAACACGTTGTTTCATAAATAAGAAAAAGTGATCAAATAATTCCACCTAAAAATCAAATTACTGACTTTTCACTTATGACAAAAGCATTCTAAATTGTTTGGGTCAGATCCAGTCACTGGCAAAAAGACTGAGGCCAGAAAACCAAAAACCAAACTCACTGCCAGAAAATCAATGCCAACTCATAAATGCCCTGTAAGGAGGACAGGAAAGAACTTCCCCTGTGAGTTCCTGAGAATGTAACTTTTTATGTGAGTAGAAAGCCTCCTCTTTCTTTGGAGTGGCTAATAGCTTCACACTCCTTTTCCATTGGAGTGGCTAATAGCTTCACACTGCCGACCTTGCAGTTAGCAGTCCAACCTGTAGGCACTACACCGTGAAGGCTCCTAAGAAGACCCGGAAGAGAAGAGAACCCCAAGAAAAGTGTGCCTGGCATTTGGAACTGCTAAATGCCAGTTCTAACAGAGATGGCTGACCATCTTAAGAGGCTGAACGTGGATATCTGCAGTGTCATGGAGACAGTAAGAGGGAAAGCTTTCCCAAGGTCCTTCAAGGAGAAGAGAGCATTGTCAACACATCAGACTTTCTCCTGGGGCCCTAGAGTGGCACGACTCTAGAGCGGTACACCTTATTCCAGTGAGTGAACTAGATGCAGGGGGATCCCCAAAGGAAGTGAAAACTAATCTCAAGTTATATCATTCATTGACTGGGTTAAAGCGACCTGGAATTTATAGCTGCATCCTGGAACCAAAACCAAATTCTCTCAAGAGATAATAACCAAATATAGAAATTAAAGCTTTCACTAATTTCTTTTAACATAGGAAATCTTTCACTCAGTAGAAAACAACCAGGTATCTTAGAAAAGACTAGACAACTCAGAATCAAAGGGAAACAAAGGTTCATAAGAGATACCAACAGCATGGTTTTCAAGACAACAATGATTCTATGCTTAAGGAGGCTTGGTAGCACAGTAGGTAATGAGTTGGGCTGCTAATTACAAGGCCAGCAGTTGGAAATCTCTCGTCACCCCGCAGGCGAAAGATGAGACTTTCTCCTCCCATAAAGGAGCCTGGTCTTATAAACAAACAGTTGCAGTGCTGTTCTGCACCATAGGGACACCATGGGCTAAAATTTAATCACTGGCAGTGATATTGAATATGTTTAAAGCACTAAAAAAAGGAATAGGGGCACTTTTAGCTGTCAACTAGACTCTAAAAAGAAAATCTACAACTGGAAATGAGATGGAAATTTAAAATCCAAGTAATCAATTTAATATCAATTAGATACACTTATATAATCAAGCTGAGATTTAAAAAAAAAATAGACTGTAAAGCCAACAGAAAAAATAAACCAGAAACTACCAAAAAGTAAAAATATTGTAAGACACACAGAAAAGAGTGCCTTAGGGGTCTAGCATAAACAAAATCGGGATCCTAACAGAAAGTAAAAAGATGGACTAAGCAATCCTAGAAGAGACCATGGAGGAGGATTCTCCAAAACTGAATTTTAAATGGTGGAATTAAGACTGCTATGAACCTCTGACAATATTAATAAGAAGAAAAAATGCCTTTCCAAAGGCATTTTAAATGCAACCAGAAAAAAGGGTGCATTAGCCTTCAAAAACAAAAAGAAAACAAATAGTTAAAAGACCTAAAGGGTTCTGTAACAGAGTGAAAGATAAGTGACAGAAAAAGATACCCTTCAAGTTAAAAATTATAAAATATTCAACAAAAATACCTGTGGCAATTACATGACCTGCTGTCAATTGGAGACTTCAGAGTGAAGGGGTGAAATTTAGCACATCAATCAGGTCGCAGCTTGATGGCCTCATATGTAGGTGCTAAAGAGATAGCTTGCTGGAGGTGGGACACACTTTCATTCTAAGCAAGACTTTACTGACAACGAGCTATGGAGCAACACTGATGCAGTCAGAGCCCTGGCAGCTGGAGGAGCCACGTGGAGACCCACATCAGAGCTGAGATGCTTCTACTGCCGCTGGATCCACAAGACTTCCTACCCACTGGCCTGTGAGCTTCCTGCAACTGGCATTATTGCATGGCTGAGTGAGTCCAAAGAGGATTTTATGGACTAGTATTAGACATATGGGTTAATATTGAACTTATGGACTTGATCTGGACTGAGCTGGGATGTTTTCTCAATATTCAATTGCTCTTGTACATAAAACTCTTCCTTATATATCCAAGTGTCTATGAATTTGTTTTTCTAGTCTACCTAGACTAACACAATACCCTTCAAAAACAAGGAGGAAATGAGGGAAATTGTTTTATTGTGATTTGGACGGAGGTTCATGTTTCAGATAATAATTGTTGTTGTTGTTTTGTTTTGTTTTGTTTTGTTTTGGGCATCACTGCCCTCTGGTGGGCGTAGGAGGCCCAGCCTTGCTCCTGGAGAGCTGCTGCTGGATTTGAACCACCAACCCAGTGGGCCACAGTCCTGCGCATAAGCACTACGCCACCAGGACTCAGCCCCAGATCATCTTTTTTATATTCAATAACTTAAACAACTTATCAAATTACCCATAAGTTTTCTATATCCTCCCCACTTGTTTTTCCTCTTTTCCCTCTTATAGGATATGATCATCTCCTTTCCTCAGAACACTTGCCCTCTTTCTGGCTTATTGCTTTCTCTTCTGATTAGAAAAAAAGAATTTGTCACAAGAAGACCTACACTCAAAATATTAAAGTTTTTCTATTTAGGTAGAATCAGCAACTATAAAGCTATAGAGAGGAATGAACAACAAGTAAATGGATAAACCAAAATGATATTGACCATAATCATATGACTCCTATTCAAACTTTCACTGTCATCCAGTCAATGCCAAGTCATAGCCAGCCTGTAGAACAGGGTGGAATTTCCATGTGGGTGACTGAGACTATAACTGTACGGGAGTAAAAAGCTGTGTCTTTCTCTGCAGAGCAGCACACTTTTGCCATTCTGTGAGACGAGGTTCTAAAAGTCCTAGTTTGCACCCTTAACTTGATAAAATATGTCATGAACTAACTGGCTTGGAAGTTAGCAGCCTAACAGATAATGCAGAATATAAATACAAACAAAAGACACACTAATAGGAGGGAGGATAAATGAAGTTAAAGTACTCTAAGGGTTGTTGTTGGGATTTTCCCCCCTCTGTAACTAATAAAAAGTTAGTTTATAACATATTTTATAACGTAAAGAATGCAAACTAGAACTTTTGAGGCCTCCTCTTACAGAATGGCTGAAAACGTGCAAAATAGCCTACAAGAAATTTGAGGTGGGCTGCAGGGAGAGACCCGGTTCCACACCCAACAGAAGGTTAAATAAAGAGAGGAAAAGAAAAAAGTCACACACAAGTGATGGGACAAATAGAAATAATGACTACGCAGATAGCTTTGATCTGTAGACATCAATAATCACATGAAGGGGCCCGTTTATTGTTTGGCAGGATATTTTTTAAGCCTAACAACACACTCCTTATAAGAGGTGTGCGTTCAATACAAGGACGTCAAAAGGAAAAGGAAAGACTCGTGAAATGAGTGACTTGGAATTTGGGCTGAGCAATTGGATGGGTGGCTGGCTTGCTTACTGTGAGGAAGATGAGGTTTGCATGGCGAAAGGGTGGTTTGAGAGTCAATTTTCGGACCTACTGAATTGGAGGTGTCCCATGAAAAGGGTGATATGTGCTTGGGGTTCAGGGGAGATTGTCAGGGCTAGAGATAGAATTTTGAGGTTCAATGGCAATATTGTGACTTTTAAAACTAGAGGACTAAAGAAAGTCTCCAAGTGAGAAAGGAGACTGGTCCAGTATTGCAATCTAGATTTTAAAATGTATTTGGCATGAGAGGCGGCAAAAAAGGGCTGAAAAGGAGTGGTTATCTTAACAATAAGAAAGAAAATAGATTTTTTTATATTCTCTTTTTTTTAAGAGAATAAAATGTGCTAGGAAAAAGGAAGGTCATGCTATTGCATGCTTCTAAAATTCAAATGAGCGAAAAAATGACCACTGAACTTCGTAATAAAGAAGTCAGTGATACAGACAGAGGAAGAGAGAGAAAGTTTACTGGAATGGATTGAAGACCAGATAGGGTGTAACAGGAAGCCAATTACTACAGACAACTCTTCTAATTTGTCCTGCAAAAGAGGAACAGATTAAAAGAAAGAACGGTTATAGCAGAATTTTGAACATGGTAGGTAGGTACCAGAGCATGTCTATGGGTTGATGAGAGGAACCAAATAATCTTTTTAAAAAACACACACACACACACAGAAGACTGAGCCCTGGTGGCTAAGGGGTTGTGTGCAGGACTGCAGCCCAAAGGGTTTTGAGTTCAAATCCAGCAGCGGCTCTACAGGAGCAAGACAAGGCTTCCTACACCCACCGGGGCAGTGATGCCACACACACACAAAAAAAGACAGAAAAAAAAACACAGGGTAACAAATAGTTAATTCCAGAAGCAAAATTATTGAGCAAGAAGAGATAGGATCAAGAGGTCACGCGGAAAGTGTGTGCTTGGAAAGAAACTGGGATGATTCATTAACTATAGCAATAGCCAAAGCTGTCCAAACACACACTGATCCTGGCAGAATGTTAGATCTGATTCAAGACAACTAGGAAATTCCCATCTGAATGTTTTTATTTTCTCAGTGAAGTGCAAGGCTATCACTGGAGAAGAGGGGAAGGTGCAAAATGTCTGAAGGGAGAAGAAAGAACTCAACTCACAGTTTTGAAAAGTGGGAAAGTGAGTCCAGTTGGGTGGTAGAACCAGTGCAGGCAGAGTACTGATTGGAGAACTGTGCTAAGGACGTTGTAGTGAGAACAATTCTTCTATAGGATTTCTTGGATTTAGGCACAGAATTAGCAAATAGCTGAATCTAACAGTGTTTGCATCACCATCTCCGTTAGGACACCTTTCCCTTTTGCTGAGAACCTGGAATGCAGGAGTTCCAATCCTGGTTCCACCCCTTGCTAGTTATAGGACATGGGATAAATTGCTTGTCCTCTCCATGCCTTGGTTTCTTCATGTAAAATGGAGATGACAAAAGCACTTATTTAATAAGATCAGTCACTTAGAATGTTGCCTGGTACAAAATAAGTAAAACCCCATGCCAGCGAGTCAACCCTGATTTTTAGCCATCCTATAGAACAGAGCAGCAGAGAGTGTCCATGCTTGAATGCTTCATGGAGGCAGACTGCCACATCCTTCACCCACAGAAAGGCCAAGGAGTTCTGACCAAAGAAGCTTTAGTTAGCATCCAAGTACTTAACTACCACACCATAAGGTGACTTTACAAAATAAGTAGGGTTCCCATATTTAATAAATGAAAATACAGGATATCCAGTTAGATTTGAAATATATATACATATATACCCCATGTAATATTTCCCCACTCATCTGTCAGATATCATTATGGTTTGTGTGTTGCTACACTGCTAGAAACTATACCTTGGTTTTGCAAATACCAACAGGTGAGCAGGTTTCATTGGACTTTACAGAGTAAAACCAAACCGGGAATATGGAAGGAATAAGTGGTCTTCTTCTGAGGGATTAGCCACTGAAGACCTTACATCTGTCAGGTATAGTGTCAGAAGATGCCCCTCTGAGGTGGAAAAGTACTCAAAAGATGACCAGGAACGAGCTACCTACATAAAGTAGCCCACGTCTGTGGCTGTCAAATCAGTTCTGACTCATAGCTTCTCTATTTAGCATTTCCAACACCATAAATCTATATGGGCACAGACAGCCTCATCTCTCTCCTGAGGAGTGGTTAATGAATTTGAACCATTGGCCTTGCAGTTAGCAGGTCAATGCCTAGGCAAATACATAAAAGGATAATGACACTAATAATGACATTATCTGACTTTCCATCCTTCATGCTACCGTGCTCCTTAAAAGCTGCTTCAAAGAGTAGATTTCTAGAAAAGTTAAAGAAGGGAAGAGCCAACTCTTGTCCTTCCTTAAAGTAATGGGCCTTTTCTAGTCAGTACTGACCTAGCCAAAGATCGGGGAGGGGGGACACTTATAAATTAGCAAGGACCTTTCACATATATTTTTGTCAATTGTTTCGGATAATTAAATTTAAAATTGTGACAAATTTCTAAAAAAAAAAAAAAAAAACCCAGAAGAAATCTTGCTTTGCAATACAGAGAAAAGAAATGTCCTGTGATAGAACTTGAAGATATACCACTGAAGGATGTGCTCCAACAACATCATGGCAGCCCCTGGTCCTGTTTCCCATTAGTCATTTTTTCCCTTCTTTCCCTTCTTCCACCTTAGCTAAATCCCAATTTTGTTCAATGTGCCCTTTAAAAACAATCATCTTCCCAGACCCCCATATTTCTTCATAGATAACAATGGCCTTCAACTTTTGTTCACCAACTACACCCTTCCCATCTATTCTCAGGTCTTTGTGTCGACACATCTCTGTCCATTTTTTCATGGGCTACTGTAAACATAAAATTGCCAGTGCATGTCCTACAACATAGGGGGAGAGGGGGAGAATGGTTGGCCAACAAATGTTGAAGGCGGTTGTTATTTATGAAAAAATATATACAGTCAGCGCATGACACAGCTCTAGATGTGAGAAAAAGCCTACCTTTAATTTCAAAATTAAAAAACAACAAATCTGCTAGGGATATACCCTATATAGAACCCTTTTACCCTTCAGTCTCGCTCTTCCCCTTAGACCTGCCTGGGACATGTAGACTGATCCTAGAAGATAACAGATGGTACTAGGGGATATGTAAAAGATGTTAAGAAGGTGTACAAACTGGTGTCATTCACTTCCATTCATCAAAACTCACATTTTCAATAGTAGGTGATAAAGCAAACCTTACTTTAAGAGTAAGTAAGGCACTGGCTATCAATTACACTGGATCAGAGCTGAGCTTTAAAAAATTATATACCAATGTCACTCACCAAAGACACCCAGAACTTCCCTGGTTGTGAGTAAAACCCACAGAGGATATGGCTGGGAGTGGGTGGAATGAAGATTTCAGGCAGTGGCTCCTCTTCTTGCCTTTCCTTCTGCGCCTGCTCCTCCAAGAAGATTTTTTCTCCTTCTTCTCCCAACTCTTCTATTAGTTGCTTCCTCCGTTTGGCATTTTCCTCTTCCTCCAACTCCTTGATTTTCTTTCTCTTTTCAATTTCTATGAATCTCTTGTTAAAAAGAGAGAGAGAGAGAGATTTAGAAGATGGCAAAAACACCTGTGTAACTCAGATTCCTTTGTTACATGTTTAAGGATGGACAAAGACTAGAAAAAAGGAAAAATTCACAACTTCGGTAGAACCATTTATAACCAATGATTAATTGAGGAAAATATTTTTTATTATTCAGACATGCAAACATTGGAATGATCACCATTTCTGTTTCACTCCCATCAATCCTTGCTTCATACAAATTATTCAGTTATGCTTATGTTCTTAAAGAAACCAAATACAGTTCTTCAAAGAGTTTATCACTGTCAATCATGATTTGGGCAAGCTGAAATGGTCCAGAAGGGGAGTTGATGCCACCTCCAATAATGCTGTTCTTTAAGCCACTGCAACAGACTGTGAACACTGGTCTCCCTACATCCCAGGTTCCGCCTCTCCATTTCATTTGGGCCAAGTCCGGACCAGGCAGTGGCTTCCTCCAGCCTCACAGACAGATGGATGACCTGCTGGACTTTGCAACCCCTGCTTCCAGCATTCCAAGAAGTTTATCTCTCTGGGTAGGGTCCACACGGCCCCTTCCCCCAGTCTCTCAAGGGCAGAGCTGGATTGTAAAGCCTCTGACCCCACATTCCAAGAAGCTGGTCTGTGAAAGAGTCTGCCGCTGCAGCTCCAGGCCTCCCTTCTCCTTATTGGTGCAAGCATCATCAGCTTTCTTCACCTCGTTTGCATATTTCCCTGACCCAAATCCTACAACTATCCCACTGCGTCCCCCTCCCCCCCTACCAACAGAAGAGATTTCCCTGGCCTTGTTGGGTTGTGGAACCTGCCCAAGAGTTCAAGATGCTCCTGTCCTTTTCTTTTTTGTTTTGTGGCATCACTGCCCTCTGGTGGTCGTGGGAGCAACCCAGCCTTGCTCCTGAGAGCCGCTGCTGAATTTGAACCAGTGGGCCACAGTCCCGCACTCAACCACCACACCACCGGGCTCAGCCCACTCCTGTCCTTTTCTCTGCTCTCCCTTACCCTCCGGGAAACCCTTTCCTTACCCTAATAAAACCACGTTCTTTATTATTATTTTTTTTTTTTTAGGCATCACTGCCCTCAGGTGATGGGAGTAGGAGGCTCAGCCTTTGCTCCTGGGAGCCGGAATTGAACCTCCATCCCAGTGGGCCGCAGTCCCGTGCACAACCACTACGCCACCGGGGCTCAGCCCAAAACCATGTTCTTTGTCTCAGTTCAAGCTTCGTTCTGTGTCTCAGCTTTTACCTCTCACATTTCATTTAGCTTCCAGAATCATGTTCTGAATGTACAAGAGCTCATCCCGAGCCTCTTCCCCAGAAACTCACAATGGTTTCCGGTGGGCTAGGAATGCAATCACGAGTCCAGGAAAGGCGCCAAAGAGTACCTTGTGCTGGTTTGACCCCCTTCACATCCCTCCACAAACTGTTTCCCTTCACTTTGTGGGTCCCATTCTTCATTTCCTTAAAACGTGAATTTCTCACAACTCTGCCTTCCCTTAGGCTGGTCTCTTTAGTGCTTCCCCCTTCGTTTTCAGTCTCTCAAAATCCTTCCCATTTTAAAAGAACCGAAGTCACCCCACCACCATGGCACCCATGCTTCTGCCCACCCCTTCATCAGAGTCACCCACCCTCCTGCTGCCTGCCCCTTCAGTTCCGTTCTTTCATAGTGGAACAAATTTATTTCTAAAACAGTTGCTTTCTTACAAGAGTGTCTGCTCCTTAAGATCAGGATCTAGATGTTATTCTTCTTCGTATTCCCCAGCACATAGCAAGATATTTGGTATTCTACATAAAGTGGGGGGTAGGGTGGGAGAAGATAATGCTTCAAGATAATGTATCACATACCAGAATTTTGGATTTGACACTTATGAAATGGAAATACTTTATGTTCATATTTTTTATTTCATAGGAAACAATGTCATGGTCCTCTATATCCTCACCGATGATTGGGATGGGAGTTTCAAGGACATAGCCATTATCACAGATAACCAGAAGCGTACTTCGAGGCTTAAAAACAAACACAAAAGCATTAACCTATGATTTACATCTGGCCAATTTTTAGGAGCATAGCTCGAAAGGTTATAAATCAGGGGAAATAAAATTGCTATCCATCTTTCAAAAGATATTTAAGCACTCACTTTTGACCTTGAACTTCAATCTCACCCTTAAAGCTCACCTTGGCAGCGAGACTTTGCTCCTCACTCACCAACTTCAACTTTTGGAACAGAGCCCTCAGTTTTCTCAGGGCCTTCCTCAGAGAGCTCTGCTCCCCAGCCCCTCCCCCCCCCCCCAACTGCACGTGGGTGGTTGACATGGTCCAGACCAGGAGGGCCCAGTCTATGTGCAGGTTTGGAAGAGTTGGGTCGATGGCTGGTTCTTGTTACATGGTACAGATGTGGTTTGGCATTCATGTGTGTGGGGTTTTTTGTTTGTTTTTTTGTTAAACTTCTCCTCCCCTCCATGCCCCAGTTTGATTTTCCTTGGGGATTGAAGCTACGGCCAGCTGTCCATGAAACCTGAATTTTGCAGAGGCACATTAATCACCTTGGTGAAGACCTGGTGGTGCTTGTTCTTGAATCCCCCCCTCTAACCTTTGTGGTAGGTCGGCATTTTAACTAGGACCATTTTTATTTGCTTTGGAGAAATGGGGCCGCTCTATAAGGCAGCACCCCAGCTTTAGGAGCAGCTTCCTTCTGGCTTACTGCCTGAGATTGGTGCCTGGTCTTAGGACGCAAATTCTTAGACTCTTAGTTGGAGTGGCCCAACCTCTTCTAGAGTGCAAATTAAAATAGTTACCCAACAGTTAATGAAAGCAAAAAACACCCAACACCCTTACATTCACAGGGGCCATTCCTTTTTATCTAGGGATCTGTGCCTTTGGGTCATTTCTGTTGAGAAAATTTCAAGTTCCCAAGGTCGGATTCCTATCTTTAGTCTGGCAGAGACCAACATGTCACCGACGCCAATGGAGCATATTCCAGGTCAACCCATTAAATCCAGGGGACCAAGGGACATATGTAGGGGGGATATACAAAACCAAATCAAACCAGGGGGAAAAAAGTCACCTTTTCAGAATTAGTTATAATGACTTGTAAGGTGAGGATTGCGAAAGAAGAGAGTCATTTTGTGAGTTCAAGTGCCTGAATCTTGTCACCTAGCACTTTTTAAAGACATAGCTTAAATGTAAGATGAAGACAATGCTTGGGGATTGCCTGGGCTCGTGAGATTTGGTACAGAGCTCCCTGTGTGTTTGTGGAATAAGGTGAGAAGACCATCCACTAAAGAGGAAGTCATTAAAATAAGGATCTGTGGGCGTTTAAAAAAATTCTTTTTAATTTCTTTTTTCCCTTTTAATCATGTTTAAAATTGCATTTAACTTTTCTAAAGGAACGATTGATTTTTGAATTATTTCAGATGAAAAGAGACCCATTAGAATCCATTGGAAACTTTTCCCTCATTCTCTGTTTGCTTCTAGTTCTTAGCAGTGCCCAAGATGCCCAAGAAGTCCTCTTTGTCAATGGTCACTGTCCTTTATTACTTGATGTCAATGAAATCACTTGTCGATGCAACGTGTGCTAGAAGTTGATATGAAATAAATTTTTGTTCGAGAAATAAAATGTGTTACAAATCCCCCCAAAAAAGCTATTTCATCCCTTACTGCAGTTATTACTTCTAAAATTTTCTGTAGTAAAATGAGCTTTGTCAAATGTGATGAACAAAGCTGATAGTGCCCAACTATCAAAGGAAATAGTGTCTGGGATCTGAAAGGCTTGAAGGTAAGCAAATGGCCATCTAGCTGAGAAACAACCAGTCCCACTTAGAAGAAGCATAACAGCCTGTGTGATCACAATGTGTCAATGGGAGCAGGTATCAGGCAATAAAGAACAAAAATTCATATTGTGAATGAAAGGGAGTGCAGACTGGGGACCCAAAACCCCTCTGTAGGCAACTGGAAATCCCCTTACAGAAGGGTTGCGGGGAAATGAGCCAGTTAGGGTACAGTGCAGCATTGATGAAACATACAGCTTTCTTCTGGTTCTTAACTGCTTTCTCTCCATCCCTCTCTTTCAACAATTTCCCTCTCTCTATCTAGAACCTCCCCTCTCTATTTATAACCTCCCCCTCTATGTGTAACTTCCCCCTCTATATCTACAATCCTCCCCTCCCTATCAATAATCTTCTCCTCTCTATCTACAAACTCCCTCTCTTTTTATCATCTTCTCCTCTCTCTGTAATAGCGCTCTTCAGAAAACCTTATAAACAACCCAGGGTCATTGCCATTCACATGCAGTTAGATTCCAAGTAAATCTCTCCAGTCCACACCTTTCTCTGGAGCAACAAAACCATACATTCATATTTAATATGTGGGAAATCCCATCAATATATTCCAAAGCCCATTGTTCAGATGGTTATTCATGTATTAATTCATTCAGGTACTTCATTCTACATGTATGTATTACTTGTACCTACTATGTGCTAGACATTTAGCTAAAAGCTGAGGATAAAATTAGAAAAAGAAATATTGATAGTCTCGGCCCTTATGGAACTTACTACCCATCATTTAACCAATCCTCTGACTCAGTGTAAAGTGGAACCATAACAAATCCTGCCATGGTGGAAAAGGAGGTGGTGCAAGTCTTCCTGAGAAGGAGGAGCCTGCACATAACTACAAGATGACTAAGGGGGGAGTCTGAGGGCATATTCTACCTAATGGAGCACCTTGTGCAAATGACATGTGTCAGCAGGAGGCTGGACACACATCGCCAAGTGTCTGTGGAGGGAACGGCTAGAGAAAGCAGGTGGAGGAGGTCGGAAGGACAGGTGAATAAAGCAGAGGTGGGTGGTCATGTATTGCCCTACAGGTTTTGATCTTGAGTTTCAAACAGTGGAAAACCTTGGGGGGGGGGGCTAAAAGCAGGAACTAAAAGTTTTATGCTTTGAAAAAAATGGTTTTGGCCACATAGTGAGGGATAAATTGTAGAGAACAAGAATGGGGTGAGATGAGAAGCAATGACAGTAGTCTGAGAGGGCAAGGGCTTAGACCAGGCCAATAGGGATGAGGTTTGAAGATGCTTAGGAAGTAACTATATATCAAATGGAAGATATTTAGGAGGTAAAAAATCAAAAATATCTTGGAGCTAGGATGTCACATAAAATGATATGAGCAATAGCTCTCAGACACTTGAATGAAACAGTTCCATAAATGGAGATAGCATTGGATAAGATAAGGAGCATAAGAGCATAAGATGACTTGTGGGACAAAGATCACAGGGTAGTTCGGACCTGTTTCATTGAGCTGTCCTTAAATCATGTAAGCAGCAATGTCAATTAGGAAATCACTTATACATGTCTGGGCCTAGAGAAGTCTTAGACTGTGTATAGAACTTGGAGCTAGAAGAAAAGTGTTGGCTTGGCTAGTATCCCCAAGAGCAAGAATAGTGAGGGAATTGGCATCAAGCCCACTCCATGGTTGGCTGGAGAAGACTGGGAAGAAATGGCAAGATGGGGAAGAGGGACTCTTCAAAGAGCACATTGTCACAGTAGTCAAAGGGAGATGAGGTTTCATGAGGATCGAATGGGGCTAAGAAATCAAGAACAGTAAGGAGAGAGAATGGCACCATAGTATCATTGGTGTCCTGAAAACAGCTGGTGGAATGATGAGTCCAGGTATTGAAGAAAAGCATGTAATGGAGAATAAGATCTGAGAAAACAGAGTCCACAGGGAAAGCATGCTAAGAAAACATGAGGTCAAGGAAAGCTGGGCTTTCTTTGCACATGAAAAAGCTTGAATACATTTCAATGCTGAGGAGAATCATTTAGGAGAGGGTCTTACGTGATAGAAAAGGAGAGGATTGTGTGAAATCTTGGGGTGAGGAAAGAGTATGAGAGGACTGAGCCCTGGTGGTGTAGTGGTTGAGTGCGGGACTACGGCCCACAGGGTTGGTGGTTCAAATCCAGCAGCAGCGCTCCAGGAGCAAGGTTGGGCTTCTTACTCCCACCAGGGCAGTGATGCCCCCCAAAAAAATATTTTTTAAAGAGTATGAGAATAAAATTCAAAGGATCAGAAGCAAAATTTGTTTCCTGTAGGACTGGACATAGCTCATGTGTTACAAAGAGAATTTTATGTTGGATAATGGGAAGTTAAAGGTGTTCCTTTGCTGGTTTTGCCTTGAAATAAGTGGTGCTTCCGAGTAAGAGTGGAATTTAGAATCCGGAAGCTCTGACAGGAAGAGAAAGCATCAAAATAATACTCCTTGTGGTGAAACAGGCTGCTGAGAAGAGCAATGTATGTGAAGGTCTGTTGAGACACCCTCGACTCTACAGAGAGGCCGCTTGAATCACTAAATCATAAGGGAGATAACATTCTCTATTTTAAGACTCTTCTCAGAAGCTCTTGGCTGATCATTACAAGGAAATAAAGATCAGTTGGGTGCATTCAAAAAGAGTTTTTTGCCAAATGTGTATGAAGACAAAACAGGACAGGGAACATCAGATCACTGTAAGCATGTTCTTTATTCTTTCCAAAAGGAAGAGTTATTAAATTTAAGCTGAATCTGAAGGGAAGCCTTGAGTAGGAGTGGTGAGTTAGAAAATGCAAAGAGATGAACCAGTCAGAGACCCGAGTGCCATCAGAGAACCACAGGGACTTTCAATACAATTGCTGAAGACAAATGTGGTGAAGAGAGGTGATGGTGCCCGGCTATCAAAAGATATAGCCTCTGAGGTATTAATGGCTTGACAATAAACAA